>OY856410.1:1325889803-1326129803 GCA_963693085.1 Alisma plantago-aquatica
TGGACCAAACCGTTCAACTAGAAGAGCCAGTAGATGGTGGACCGACGAAACCAGACGAACGATGATACGACCAAACAACCATCTAAGAGGTGAGCTAACTGGTTCAAGGGTTGAACCGATCAACCCATATTGTAAAGCATGGATCTTCATCAACAAGAGGTTTTTACATGTGATGTAAACCTAGGATGACATGATTCCTTGTGTCTCCAAGGAATTACATTAGTTTGGCCATAACCATCACTTTTGTTTATTGTATGTTTTCATTGTGGGATATAGCATGTATATGATACATATTATATATGTGGCGATTGGATAAAGTATATGTATTTATACAAACTCCATCAATTAAAATAGAAAGTCTTAGATGATTTCCAAAAGTGGCACACATGGAAATATTGATCAACCAAGCGTAGGTTATGCTAAAGCATCGTGTGTCGTCTATCTCGTTGAAGTGTGATGATATATATGTAGATTATGCTAATGTTTGGTGCATGTTCTATCATGTCGGTTTTTGGGTCAGGTTTAACTGGTGATTCTTAGAGAGTTTAAGCTCAGAAGCATACAAATGATCATGACAAGGAGTTGTGCTATCATCTATCCAACAATTGCATATGATAAAATTAGCATGATTTCCTACCTTAATGATTGACTATGGGCGCTGGTGTAGGCCAGGAATAGTTGAATTATTTTGGATCTTGGCCCACTAGAATGTTGTACGTTGCAATATTTTGAATTCTTATTGAGGGCTATCAATTCAAATAAATAGTTCTTGCGATAATAATTAAAGACCTAATCAATATCATCAAATTCTTCAAATCAAATAAAATAAAAAAAAGGTTTTCGAAAAATGAAAATTTTCTATTGTAGAATCAAATGACAAACAAATGTCAAGTGTGATTAGTCCAGAAGATGGACAAACTTGACGGGAGAAATTTCCACAACTAGTTTTGGTCTTTGAGAAGGGTTCTCAATGAAGAGTGCAAGCTCTATGTCCTTGAAAAACTAGTGCCAAAAATACCTACTCCTGATGCACCTAGGGCACAAGTGGATGCTTGCCGGAAGCATGGCAATGATGCCTTAGAGATGAAGTACCTTATGCTTACCTGTATGAACTATGATTTGCATGAGAAATGTAAAGACATGAGTGCTCTTGATATGGTAACACATCTTAATAAAGGGACACTTGGTCTTACAAAGCAAGAAATAGATGATATCTAGAAAGTGTTGCTTGAGTCAAAGCTGACAGAGGGAACCTAAGTAGAAGAGCATGTGCTCAATATGATTGGACATGTGTATCATTTTGAAGAACTAGGATTCATCTTGAGCCAAGAGTTGTCCACTCATATGATTCTAAATACTATGACAGAATCATATAGCCGTTTTATTACATGTTATCATGTGAATAATACGGCTAGACAGAGGTCAGATTTTCTTGCCATTTTAATTCATGTTGAAGAAAAATTGAAGAAAGACAAGCCCGTGATGGTGATCAACGTAGCTGAGTCTACGGATAAAAGCAATATCAAGAAGAGTTCTAAGGTCAAGCCCAAATCCAAGTCTTCAACACTCAGGAATATCTTATCCTTTGTACTTGAAGGCATTCAGGAAGAAGAAGATGGGGATGGTGATCTCCACTTCAAGTGTATACATTACTGAGATAAATCTATCTAGTTCATCATCATGGGTACTAGATATAGGATGTAGATCTCACATATTTTCTCATATGCAAGATCTGAAAGGAAGTAGGCCTTTGGGAAAAGGAAACGTGGAACTAGAAGTAGCTAATGGTGCAAGAGTAGCAGCCAACACATTTGGAACCTATAATATATCTCTTCCCACAGGGCTTATAATAGAGTTAAAGAACTTCTATTATGTACATGCTATAGATATAAGATCATTTTGTTATCCTGTATGGACAAGGATGTATATGAATTCCATATTAAAAATGGTCGATGTTCCATTTCAAAAGAAGGGATCTTTTATGGCAGTGCCCCAATGTCTTATGGTCTTTTCTTGTTAGATATAAAGATAGATGTATACAACATTAATACGAAAAGACCAAAACTCAACAACTTAAACAAAAAATACCTTTGGCATTATCATCTACGACACATAAATGAGAATCGCATATCTAAACTCCATAAAGATGATTATCTAGACTCTTTTAATCTAGAATCAATAGAGACATGTGAATCTTATTTGTTGGGCAAGATGGCTAAGAACCCTTTCACTGGTAACAATGAGAGGGCTAGTGATCTATTAGGACTCATACATACAAATGTATGTGGACCTTTTAGAGCAATCACTATAGGCGGGTATTCATCACCTTCATCTATGACTTCAATAGGTATGGATATGTTTATTTAATGAAACATAAGTTAGAAACTCTTATAAAGCTCAAGGAGTTTATGAATGAGGTACATAACCAAATTGGTAAAATTATTAAGGCACTTCATTCCGATCAAGGTGGAGAGTACTTAAACCAAGAGTTTGATAACCTTCTTCGAGCCCATGGGATTGTATCCCAATGGACTCTGTCTGGAACACCTCAGCATAATGGTGTATCAAAAAGATGGAATCACACATTACTGGATATGGTGCAATCAATGATGAGTTTAATCGAGCTTCTGACTACCTTCTGGGGGTATGCTCTATAAACCTTTGTATTAACACTAAATGAAGTATTGTCTAAATTGTTTCAAAAGGCACCATATGATATATGGACTAGGAAGCATCCCAAAATGTCTTTTATGAGGATTTGTGGTGTGAAGCTTATGTTATTAAAATGTTTCCTAAAAAGCTTGTCCCTAGATCTGAAAAATGTTATTTTTTTGGATATCACAAAGAAACCATGAGATACTACTTGTATAATCGATCTAACAACAAAGTGTTTGTTGCCAAATATGATGTATTCCTTGAAATGGATTTTATTTTGAAAGGAATTAGTGGGAGGCAAGAAGAACTCAGACATGTACGCGATCAACAAGAAAACATTGAACTGGTAGAGGAACAAAGATAATCACTAGGTGTTGTGTAATCTCAAATTCCTCAACTAGTACATGAACCTCAAAGATCGAATAAGACATGCCTTGAGCCTGAAAGATTTGGATATCTTGTAACTCAGGAAGGCAATGAATTCCTCATAGATGATGAGCCAATATCCTATTAAGATGCTGTTAAGGGAGCATAGTCTAAGAATGGATTAATACCATGAGACCTGAGAGGGAATCCATGTATAACAACAAAGTATGGACTTTGAAGGATCAACCTACAGGGGTAGAACCCATTGGGTGTAAGTGGGTCTTCAAGAAGAAGACCAACATGTATAAAAAATTTCTAACCTATAAGGGAAGATTGGTTGCAAAAGGTTTCAAACAAATTCAAGGTGTTGACTATGATAAAACCATCTCTCCAGTGGCCATGGTTAAATCCATTAGGATCATGCTTGCTATTGCAACTTATCATGACTATGAGATTTGGCAGATGGATGTTAAAACTGCATTCCTTAATGAGAATCTTCTCGATTATGTGTAAATTACACAACTTGAGGGTTTTGTAAATCCAAGGAATGCAAATGAAGTCTGTAAGCTACAAAGGTCAATCTATGGATTGAAGCAAGCATCTCTGAGTTGGAATATTCATTTGATGAGACGGTCAAGGGTTTGGATTTATTCAAAATGAAGATGAACCTTGTGTGTATAAGAAGGTTAGTGGGAGCATAATCACATTCCTCATATTGTATGTACATGACATACTATTGATGGGGAATTACATCCCTACTTTTCAAAAGGTAAAGACATGGCTCGGAAATACATTCTCTATGAATGACTTGGGAGAAGGATCCTACATCATGGGGATAAAAATCTATAGAGATAGATCTAGAAGGCTTCTTGGACTAAGTTAGAGCACATACATTGACAAAGTGTTGAAGCGGTCCAGCATGGAGAACTCAAAGAGAGGAAACCTGCTAGCGTTGGATGGAGTGATCATCTCTAAGAGTCAAAGTCCCATTTCTTGTGAAGAAATGGAACACATGAGTTTGATTCGATATGCCTAAGAAATTGGGTCAATCATGTAAGCCATGTTGTGGACCCATCTAGACGTCTTGTATGCCTTGACCATGACAAACATATATCAGTCAAATCCATGTGATGCTCACAGGAAAGTCGTAAAGAACATCCTCAAGTATTTGAGAAGGACTAAGGATTCGTTCTTTTTCTACATAGGAGAGGAAGATTTGGTGGTCAAGGGTTACACCGATGCAAGCTTCTAGACTGACAAAGATGACTACAAATCGCAATCAAGATTTGTGTTTTGTTTGAACAACAGAGTTGTAAGATGGAAGAGTTCCAAGCAAGAGACATTTATCAATTCTACAATATGGGTTGAGTATATTGTTGTATCAAATGCAGAAAAGAAGGTTGTATTGATTAAGAAGTTCATTACTTAACATCGGGTCATTCCAAGCATCAATGATACAATTGAGCTATATTGTGATAACAATGGAGCTAATGCACAAGCTAAAGAACCCAGATTGCATCAGTGCTCAAAGCATATACAAAGGTGATTCCATATCATATGAGAGATCATACAATGAGGGGATGTAAATATTTGCAAAGTACCAGATGAGAACAATGTTGTTGACCCCCTAAAAAGGAACTTTCATAGAAAAAGCATGACAGTCATCTCAGATCACTTGGAATGTGATTTGTGGGTGATTGTCTCTAAGTGCAAGTGTGATTATGTTGATATGTATGCCCACAGAGCCAATCATGTGATTATTGTAATGGCATAACTTGTAAAACAATTTGATTATTAATAAATAGAAAGCTTCCAATTTATTCTATTAAATTCAGTTATGAGATAATGATGTAGCCTTATAAATGTTTGGAGAACGATATTACTGAATGGTGAATTTCTTCAAGTATTAGCATTGGGGAAATGAGATCATATGCATGTTAAGAGTGCATATATGTATTCTCATTATGTAACTGGTTGGTTGTTATTATGGACAATTGATAGACACCAATAACACATAAGATCAGAGTGTGGGTTGGTTGATGACATAATCTCATTAGTCATGATATGGCTATATCAAAACAAGCACACAGATATATGTTAGAGAAAAATGTATCAGATATACCCACCACGAGACTGACACATGGAAGCCATCATCATGGAAGTCATAGTCAACTCTCACAATGATGGTGGTCGTTGTGGTTCTTAGACCTAAAATCATTTCACTCATCACATGTCATTGGGTACACTTTGACATCATCAAATGCAGTCCTAAAACATGGGTTATGATAAAGGTGATGATTGGGTGACTTTGACACATGGGGATAGACTGTGAATGATAGAAATGGGATTTGTCCCTCCTATAGGAGTTTGATGTCCTAGGCCTCTTGAATAGAGAGAGTGAGAAATGCATGGCCATGCACGTGTGAGTCACTATGCAATATTGAGGTTATATATATATTAGACAGTCTGCTCTTGGCTTAAGAAACAAGATTGAATGATGAAGAGGGTGACTGCTCCATGCCTCGAGTTCAATATGGACATCAGTGACAAAGGAACTATACAAACACTACAACACCATACACAGATTGTAGGTTGAAGTTGTTCTCCAACTTTCCATTTACTTGGGTAGAATTGATGTGTGACTAGGCACCGCTCATTTCTTGTGATGTCATAAGTTGATATGAACATTCACTGCCAACGTAATATGGGACCTATAGGTTCACACACATAAGTCTCAACCTAAAAGAGGAGTTTAGTCTTGAATGACATTGAATTGATTACTAAAGTGTTTATGTATTCAATTCACGCAACATATGGACTAACTGCACTACCAAACGCCCATCTCACGGAGTGTGATGGCCATCTAGAGTGTCAAAAGGTCGTCTCAAGTGTTGAGACAGCTGTTTGGGATGTTAGACTAGTTTGAAATAAAATTGGCTAAGTTCTACCCTATGAACCGACCGATTCAATCTGTTGAACTGATCGGCTGGGCTCGACTCACCAGACGGAAATCTGGGTGAGCAAGACAGGCATCTCGCATGGGTGAGATGTATTGTTTGGGCCAAGTGAAGGTTCTGGATGTTTCCTGAACTTATTCAATTGCACATTAATTGTGGCGCAAGGACTTAATATTTAATATTAATTGGAATCAAATAACCAAATTTGTTTGTGATTGGGAAACTATGAAACGGTCATCTCATAGTATGACATGACCGTCTTGCATGCCATACGATAGTCTAGTGTTGTAGATGACTATTTCTATGGTCACAAGTTGCAAAAATTCAAAATGTTCTAGTCCCTTTCACTCCTGCACAGACTAGGAACCCTAGTCTAAACCCCTTCTATAATAGAGGAGTATTAGGGACTTCCCAGCGTACAACATAGAAAATTGAGAATCAGTTTCTCTAACAAACATTGTCATCTCTAGTAGTGGTAACCATGAGAGCCCAAGCAATTTGCACCTAACTAGGGAGGAACAACAAGGGAAAGAGCAATTGAAATCATTGTTGCGGAAAAGAAATTTGGTTACTAGTATGCCAACGGAAGGGATGACTCCTTCCTATCCATTCTAGCAGGACGACATGAGTTCTAGGCGGTCTATGTGGTCTTCTCTAGAGGCAGGAGGCTATTTTCTACCACTAGGAGGGCGTCATCAACCAACCATCTGAAATGAGAGGAGTTGTTGCAGAAGACGAAGTTCGAGTTTGCTATTCGTAGAGGAGCATTCAGACGAGTCCCATTGTAACCAGGAGTCAAAGTTGTGCCACTACAATGATGAGTATTGTCATTGGACTTGCTCCAAGACTAGGTATATCCTCAAAACCATCCTTTCCATCTTATAGTTTTTGACGTGATCCATTGGTTATGGGGAATATGGTAGATAAAAATTTTGTTTATGTTGCCTACTCTATAGAGATATTTCCCTACATGTAGTGCCTTTTGTAATGGAGGAGGTTTCTCCTGTGCATCTGGGTCTTCCATTTTATCTTTCAAGATCTGAGTGTCACTTGCACAAGGCATAACCAAATAGAAGAAGACAAGTTAGAAAACCAATATGCAAAAAGTAACTCAAATAATAATTTCTATACATGTTGAAGGAAGTAGAAAAAGTCATAGATAAACAAACTAGCTCGTCGTGTGTCATTCTCCCCAACAACAATGATGGAAAGTTGTACATTCAAGGAGTGGGACCTGATAGGGGATCCATTCCCTACTTAATTTGAGGAATAAATCTATATAATCCAAAAACACTAACAAGCTTCTTGGTGTATGTGTATATTTTTCATTTTTCAAATGATGGTACACAAAAAGACTAAAGTATAACAACCGAATAATATTTCATGACCACATTAAATTTATCAAGATTACATAATATTATCCCAAAAATGGGTTTACATGAAAGCAACCACATCTGGATCTAAGTAGAGGGATGTCTAAACTATCTCAAGGATATTTTCCAAGAGTTGGCTCCATAAGCCAGGTCCATGTCATCAAGTTTCGTCATCCATAAGCTAGGTTCATGTCATCAGGTTAGTCCTGCATCTCCTTGATATACGGGTGGGAAGAATACCTACAAGAGAAGACAAAATGGAAGTTATCAACATAAAAGTTGGTAGGTGCATATAAAATATGAAGTGAGCCATATAAATAAAAACAAAACATAAATTATATCAAGGATTCCAATATAAGAGAAAAGTACTATCCAAGTGGGTATAAAAATATGAATTTCATAAAGATGGTAATCAAGAGTTACACTTTCCAGTAATAAAACAAAAGAGGTGTCACAAAAGAACATATAATGAATTTATGACTAGTAACTCATCAACATTTGTAATCAACTTGCATGCATGTGAGATAAGCATAACACAAGTAAAATATAATGTTAGTGGGGGTTAGGGCACATAACCGTGTAACTTGATAGATAATGACATACTACCAAACTCCCTAGAATATTATATCGGGTGGGAAGGCTCACCTTGGGTGGAAAGGCACACCCAAATATATGATGCGAGTGGAAAGTTACACTTGGCAGGAAATAAAACATGAAAAAACCAAAGCATTACATTACTCTAGGGAGATTGAATCACAAGGCATGCATAATGAAGAGGTAGGTGAAATTATAGTCACAAATATATAATTACTAAGATTTCCATCACATAAATGGACAATATGAAACATACACCACATATATGGGAAAATTAAATCATATCACAACTAGTTTTTATCAAGAAGTAAAGTATAATTTAGAGTTAATAGGAATATCCAATAGAAGAAGCATGTCATCTAATTCACTTGAGTTAACCTCTCATAGGAGAGAGATAAAAGTGTATAGGGTAACATGTCCCAAAGTACCAAGAGAGAGTGATAAATATGGGTGAATTCTCAGCATGATAAATAGGGATGCAACATACTTACTCAGTGAGAAAAAATAGGTTAATTACACAATATGGTTAGTAGAATGCAACACACATAAAGAGAGGGAAAATTAGATCAATTTCTCAATATAGAATCTAGGAGATGCAATATTCCTCAAATGAAGCCTACATGTATCCAATGTCAAAACCCTAATTCCATCTTAGCCCACAAGCAGCCTATTAATAGCATATATGAAATAAGGTATAGGTTTACATTAATTTCATAAACTTTAACATTTTACTTTTTTGTCATTAATGAATCAGGTTGTGAAAGCATATATGATATTTTTCTAAATTCATAACATTTTTTGTTTTATTTTTCTAACTGGCATATTATTAGTTATGAATATTAGAAAATATATCTAGTTAAATTAATAATTGAAAATATAATATTTATTTGATTGAAATTATATTATAAAAATGATACTATTTTATTGATTAAAATTCTCAGATTCAGACAATTTTTTTAAAATTTTTGATACCCGAGAATTAGTTATGTAATTTAGAAAAATTGACCAATAAGATAAATGCAGCCAAACTTGTAAAACCATCATCCATTTTATAAACCCAAACTGATTTCATGCAAAAACTCCAGACATTTGGCCCAGCAAAGAACTAGCAAACCAGCAAGGCATATAGCTGGATTTGTAAACACTAAATTACTCTTTTCCTAAAAAACAAACAAGTATCATTGAAGGGGCGAAGCGGGGAAATCATAGGGTGATCAATATTGTGCGTGAGGTGAAACAATTCAATTTTGATCATCGATTATGCTTTTTGGGGTCAAGGATTAAACTCATAGTTTCTTCAACCACACTAATGGAAACAACTACCAATAGGTTCCCAACATTTAACCAATCTCAAAGATCCCTACCAATAGAACCCAAAGTGCAAAATACCTTCAAGAAGGCTCATTGCCATTAACACCAAAATAGAGAAACACCCAAAGAAGGATAATTGGAACATTTTGTCAGTTCATGATGTTAAACAAAAGACACAAATGAAGAAATCAGATAGGACAACACCTAATTCACCAAGATGGATCATATTACAGAAATATCAAATAAGATGGTGAAAAGTTGGGGAAACGAGAGTACTACCTCACAAGATTCAATTGGTGGATCAAGGAGTCTTTCTAGGTTCCTATGGCACACTTCTAGTGGTGACCACCTCAAACCATAACTTCACCACCAGGGTCAGACATGCTCCGGAGAACCTTGGTTATTACAGTTGAACATGAAAGGATTTAAGCGGCCAACAAAAAAAGTAGTTATAGGCCTTAGGGGGTGCGGAGAAGATTGTGGGGTCCAAAGACTAGGTTTTATGAGATGTCATTAAAGAAGATGGAAGCAGAGTAGGAATAGGGGAGCCAATATCCATGGTCGCATAGGGATAATGATGGAGTGGAAACCTATAAATATTGATATCTATGTGACCAGAACCGATACAAGGAGGATAAAGTAAGGAAATTTGACAAGAAAAAGGGGAGGCAAGAGATTTGAGAAAGAGGGAGGCGTGAACACGGAAAGAAGGGATTCGACTTTACTATTTACTTTACATAGTAGAAAGGGAAGGTACAAGAAAAGCTGGTGATTGTTGGATCAAAAACCAGTGGATAAAATTAAAGACATACATGGCAGAGAGCCTAGAGACCCAAAATAATAATGTGACACTAAATATAATCTAAACATTAAGAAAATCTAGATTTGATTTAATATTCAGTTTTTAAAATTGATTACTTAGTTATTTCTTTCCTAATTAGTTTTAGGTACCAAACCATGTGCATGTAATACCAGATATGAAAACTAGCCTAAGTAGGAAATGAAGAATCTATTTTTGGCATTGATTTTCCCTTTTGGGATGGTTAACAATTTTATATTATGTCTCTGACCTTAAATTATATTCTCTCTCCTAGATAGAACTATGATAGATAAGATTATTCAGTAAATGTGAAAATTAACTCATAGACCTATTTTGGTATGTAGAAACCAAATATGGGATTTGTTTCTAGTTTTGAAGATGATTAATAATTAACTTCATATGTTTTGCATTATATTATATTTTCTTTTCTAAATGATATTAGGATACTTATTATTGTTTAAACAATGTGAAACTTAGCCCCAAGATAATTGGGACCCAAAGGACATGATTTTCACATTGGATTTGGGTTTTAATATTTCCTTTTAGGATTTATATTACAATTAGATTTTTGCACTCATCTCCATTGTATTATTATAACATTATATCATTACCATCATTATTTATGATTCTGAGTCCTATTATGTTCACATTGTTACTATAAAAGTTCCATTATATGATTATGCACAAACTTTCATATTTTTCATATTTATCATATTTTTTCATGAGTAGGAAACTAGTAAAGTTTGCGTTGAGCCCAACCTGGGGGAAGGGGTCTGCTCATCCCGTAAGAAATGGAGCCCCAATTAGTCACTCAAAGGCCAAATGCGCTATGGGAGAAACAATTTCAAACAACACCACTAGGGGGATTTGAACCCAGACCCTTCATGAGGGGCCCCATGTTGTGACCACCCGAGCTACTGCTCTTTGGCCGTATTTATCATATTAAGTCTTTTAATTCCATTAATGGAACATTATTCATGTTTATGGACATAGAAATTCACATTGTTAGTCATATTTGTGTGTTAAACACATTATTCCACTTATTAAATTTATCTTAGCCATTATGTGAATATTAGTTATCAAATATATCATATGTAAAATATTTCATGCATTAACTGACATGTTGTTGACTTGAGAAATTACACATTTTTATATAATCTAATAATGACTTAACCATTCCATTCATATGTATCTAATATGTCTACTTGAGATTGATTTCAGGCTTTAGGTAAATGAAAAGGATCATTTCCATCAATCCCTAGCTTGGTCAAGTTTAAGTCAAAAGCAGTGCAAATGCACTTTTTTGGAAAACACCCTAAAACCCATAGGATGATTTTGTAATCATTTGTATTGATGTAAGGACTGGTAACTAAGATGAGAAAAAATCTAGAGCCCTAAATTTGAATGTTTAATCACTCCAATGACATATTCCAAATTCATTACAGGGTGTTTTTTGGTCGAGTTTTACCTATGACAAACTCGACTGATCCCTTTAATGCATTTTGAGAAAATTAAGGTTCGGTCGAGTTTACCATACACATAACTCGACTGATCCTTGCACAAAGTAAAACTAACTTATGTGGTTCAGTCAAGTTTCATCTAGGATAAATTTGACTGATGCTTTAAATTAGCTTTATCGCATAGTGGAATCGGTCAAGTTACCTTTATCAAAACATGGCCAAATGCACTGTAGGAGAAGTGCATAAAAAGTGATTCTAACTGTTGTTATGTTGTAGAACTCATAATTATATATGTTGCAACACCTCAAACAGATATAAAACATTCCTTAGTGCTCCTATCCTCTAGTGGACACCTCCAACTATAAATATGACCTCTTGTATTTTATTCTAAGGTTGCTCCTTCATGCTATTCAAGCTCCTAGCTATAGTTGAGTGCATTCAGTCCACTTAATCCCCTTTCTCTCTCATATTTGCAAATAAAAATGTCCATATGAGTGAGATAGGATATGTGTGAGAGAGCTACTTCAATGTATGCTTGTAAAGCTCTTAAAGCTTCCTTTTCCCCAACTCCTTTCTTCAAGATCAAGTTGGTGAAAGCTTCTTCAAGTGAAGGAGAAGGTGCAAGCTTCTTCAATATAGAAGAAGGTGCAAAAGATTCTCCAAGGTGAAGGAGAAGGTCAAGGTTAAAGATTTGGGAGTAGAACTGGGTAAATCCTACAAGGAAAAAGAGTATGTGCAAGAAGGGGATCTCCTTACCAATGGTGTCTAGCTGCTTGCAATAGTGGGTAAGACCTTGGTTGGTTATTGGCTCCCTTATCCTTAAAGGGAAGGCTGGGTATCCTCGACCCTGGAAAGTAAGGTCATCTTGTATGTATTATAATGAATTATAAATATACTTTGGTACCAAAAACCTAGGGCTTGACCTCTCTAAGTAGTAGATTGACTTTCTCCTAGTTTGGAGATTGAAACCACTCTAAACAACTTGTGGTCTTTTGTTTGTTCAATCGCTCTCATCATTACTATGTATGTTTAGTCACACTAAAAATTCAATATTTGCAATCCCATACATAGTTGTAACTTGAAGGTATAACAAATTTTGTTCAAATGTTTTTAGCTCTATTCACCCCCCGTCTAGATCCCATTTGATCCAACGCAGGTTAGCACACATATAGGTTATTATATTAATCTGAGTGTACTATAATATGTGATTTTTATTATAGAACCTTATGCACCTAATATGTCATATTTGTTTTTAGTCCTATATGTGTTATGGGTTACCATTAATTTATTCATGTTGTGTGCATTAACAATAGACAGTAAGGCATGAATTTATCCTTGTTTGCCAAATATAAGGAACCAAGAATTCTAATATCCTAATCATGGGATTAGAGTTTCTAGAGCCAAAAGGCTAGGTTTTGGTATCTTACAATGAGCGAATGGGACACACACACTTGAGACCCCAAAATTTGTAACCCTAATGGAAACACTCAATACTCAACACTTACCCGCAAGAATATGAGTCTGTATCAAGGCATAGGAAGGTGGTAAGTCAGGGGTTGATCCCAAGGGAGAGAGGGGGCATTAGAGCTATGTTCGTTTTGTTTAGGCTCATAATGTGGATTGTACTAATGAAGGATTTGACTTTGGTTTTGTGAATACACTAAGGGGTCAAACAAGAAGTTAATGGAAGGCAATAAGAGGTTGAAATATTCTTCTCCATTAGATACATGTTGAGCACTTCCCTCCTCAAAGGTGCAATGGCATGGAAATGGAATGTATAGTGGACAAAACCTTAAAAGATTGAGTTTTAGCATGAAAAGTGATGAAATGGGAGTGGAGTGAGGTAGGCAGGTGATTAGAAGGTCAAATGAATGTTGAAGTGAGCCACCTTCAACCTCCAACCATATAAAAGGCTTATATAATCTAGGGGGTCTAGGGTTAAGTGGGTGTAGAATAGGGAATTCAGTGAAAATATGTAATAGGGTTTGCTGGAAACACAAATGTTTTGGGAAGAACAACTATGGTGGTGGAATGGTGGAATGGGAACGCTAGGAGGAAACAATCATGGTGGTGAAAAGGTCAATGTAAAATATGGTTTTATAGGCTAGTAGCATGGCCTTGTTGGGTAGCACAGTCATGGTGGCTATGAGGTACCACAGTTGTTCTCAGTGGCATGGTCACGGTGAGGGAATTGGAGGAGGCCATTTTCCTAGGCACATGAATGTTATCATCTTGGAAGCATGACTATTTTCATTTCCATGATTGTGTTGGGTCCTTCCATGCAGAATTGTGTTGACCAACACAGTTGTCCAACTTATATTTTCTTGAGCTACTACAACACTAGAATTCAACTGTGATTTTAAACTTTGTAGCACTAATTTCTGTGACACCACAATGGTGTTGAGTTCTCTTGTTTGCACTTTAATCTCCATATTCACCATCCATGGATTTCTTTGCTTTAGCTTGACTCTTTGCTACTAGGGATAGGTTGGGGAAGCACTTAAACTCTCTGTAGATTCCTCCAAAGATAGAGGACCCTTCTATCAACCTCCTTCTCTCTCATCCATCCAAATCATGGCCAAAATAAATGAAAACATGCAAAGAACCTTCGTAAGTGTATTGGACACCAAACCTATTATTGGTAGAAGTAGTATGCATGCTAAGATGTTTGGATGTAATTAAAGAGTGAAATGATACCAGATGAATTCCTAAATGAGGGATGCATCATGATGCCACTCAACAACAACGTACATCACTCTTCATGAAGAACAAGTAGGAAGTTGAGTCAAGGATATGTGACTTTATCTACTCAATTAAACGTTCTTCTTATTTGTAACCCTTTTTTAATATGTCCCCTAGTTTGTATCTATCTTTGTAAACATCATCCAGTTCATTTACTCCTTCAATATTTTTTTCCAAAATTACACATAATGATGATGTCTTCAAGTAGGCCTCCATGTTTAACAAGTCTTCTATATTGAAGACCTAGTTGAGAAACAATGGCATGTGGTTCTCAAGGTTCCAACACACGATGATCTCAAGACAAAAACAATTTTGCATCAGGTTATTATTGAAAGTTAAAATCATAAATATGATGATCATATTTCTTGGACTAGGATATATGTAGATGGATAATATCTTATTTATTAAAGCCCTTTGGAGAAAGAAATTGAAGAAAAATTTGTTAGTTACATTTATTGCATTTTACTAGTTGGGAATATCATGTTATGATGTCTACTTCCATATTTGTTTTCTAAAAATTAATCTCAAATAATACATAAGAAGATATCCATACCAAATTGTTTTCTAAAATATAAATTTCTTTTTTTCCAATTCGTATGAAATGTTCTTATAGGACATGCAATGGATAATGTATGTGATGAGTAATATGTATTACTATGAAACTTATTTAATAATACAGGAGGTGAAAATTCTACATATTTTAAGAAAGAAATAGTGGAGAACTTTAAATATCATAGAACTAAAATGCATGATGAAGGACATTCCATTCTAATTGAAATTGTAGAGGATGAAGCCATTCTTTATGTCATCATGCTTGTCAAAATCACACACTCATGATAGTTGGTATTTCATAAGATAAGATGGAAGAATAGGGTGTAGCTATACATGTTTGAAATTAAATCTTATGAAAGGAAAATAAAAAATAGGATGTACAATTTGAAATTTTTGATTAAAAGTGTGGATACTTTAACTGGGAACTAATCATTGTCTTAAAAATCTAATTTATCCATTTGTAGGACATAGTTGAAGTTGTACAGTAGTCAGAGAAAAGAAACAAACAACTTAAGTAATGAAATGTCCCATAAGGTGAGAAATGAAATGTCCCAAAGAATGATTACTATGATTACTCCTTTCTTTTTCTACTACATATCAGTCTACAATAGTTTTATGTACATTCTCGACTATCTAAGTTATGCACTATATGATGTTTTATCATATAACATCAATTTTTCATGAATTAATTTATGAACTTCTACGAAATGGAAATACCTATTTTTAATCATTGAGATCATCCTCCAACATCATTTACAAAGAAAGTATGCTAATATTCTTTATTTTTTTAGTTGATGACTAGTAATTTTATTTGTTCTCATTATTGTATCACACAATAGGGTGAACCAAATATGTTGTTTTTGCTCCTATATAATTCTAACATGAAAGGACACAGACAACACGATAATCTCAGCTCTTTGGAGGTTTGTATAGGACTTTTTAATGTATATCTCATATATAAATTATGACTTGTCTCCTTTAATCTTAAATAACCATCCTACTAGTGGAGAATCCACTCCCATTCCCTTGCTCTATTGCATCTAGCCCATCCTCCCAAAGGTAGGAAATTGCAATCATAAGCCACATTTCGAATTGCTCTCTTCATATTGTTTTGTTGTGTGTTTATTATATGTATCATAATTTTCTAGGACGGAAACAAAGTACAAGGTACTCTGTTTGGATTTATGAACAAAAAGTCACGTACTCATATACAAGCAACAAACCTTCTCATATTTATGTACATAACAATTATAGTTAGTTACACACACTCAAATTATACATACATATTTATGCATCAATGTTATTCTTCGGTGTATTAACTTTGTTTTCAATTTGGATTACATCTAGAAATTTAGAAGAAGGTTTCTTGTAATAGCAACTTCAATGTAAAATCCCATTGTTGGAACATACTTCTATGATTTCAACTTTATCACTCAAGGAAAAACAAATCATCTAGTTTCAAATACTCCCAGGTTTAGCATGGTTTACTATGGTTCTTATTGTGATAACAACTATTTTACTCATGCTAGAAATATGAATCAGTACTTGAATAGGTTTGTTACTATTACAAGAAATATTAGACATTTTAATAGCATGTCATGGTAATTTAGATAACACGGAGAAATAACTTGATCATGTAGACACAAGAAATTAGTGCCTTTTGAATTCCTCATTTTATGTTCAAATTTAATCAAAATTTGAAAAGAATTTGTTGATATTGTCTTCATTTTTTTCTTCTATCAAAAACTAACAATCAATGTCTTAATGGTATTATCTTGGTTATTTTTTAAATTAGATATAATTGTTTGATCCCTAGACTCAAGGAATAGTTTTTGTCAAATCCACATTTATGTATGGATATGGACTTATTTTTAACCAAAATGTTCATACAATTTCTACAATTGTTATACTACCAAAATAAAAATATATTTTGGAATAGGATTGTGTTGATTTATTAGATAGTGACATGAACATAAAAATATTTATTTAATAAAATTATTAAATGATTCTTTATTGAAGTGTTTATTTTCATGGGTTGTCTTATTTTTGTAGCATGAGTTGCTTATTACAAAAGTAGTAGCAATAACCTAGATATGGGTGATGTAGGTAGAATCATGTTGAGTTTTGAGGATGTAGAGGAACTGGTGATGGTTACTATTATTGTAAAGTGTATTTCAGCACTAAGTTTCTATTTCTTAACCATCTTACTTACTTCATGTCAAGTTTTAACTAATGTTCCATTAATTCATCACTTGTCGATTTATATATGTTTATTTAGGGAAATGAAGATAGTCCTTCTACAAGAAATGGAGGTAGTATAGGAAATAGTACAAGAAACAACACCCATGGTGAAATTTCCAAAAGAATCGACAATGAAAGTCATGAATATCTATGAGATCGTTCATATTAGAGAAGATAACTTTTATGTTAATGGTTGTATTTGTATTATTAAATGGAATTCTCAACTGACATGATACAATATAAAATGTAAGAATGGAAATCATCATTCTAAAAACAACAAGATGCACACATTTTACATTTGAGGCAAGAACTTTGTATCTCTATGAATAATTAATATGAATCTAGATTAGTTTATCAAGTGTGCATGCTCTCAACTATGTATAAGATAATATATAAATTAGTGTGGTATTGTAAATTGATTAATTGGATATTAAAGAAATCACACATAAAGGGATCATATATTTTTGTTAGTATACATTTTAGCATTAAATACCTTGGTGTAGAGTGAAGAATGTCTTAGGGTTGTACCCATGGATTTTTAGGGAAAGGACCAAGGATTTAGGTTCATTCTAATTAGGATTAATAATGGCCACAAATATTTCTCTCACAAAGAATTTTCTTGTGGAACAATTATCATTTATATGTCCTGTCCAACCACTTGGTCTTAGTGTTTCAATGGGTAATGGTCATGGATTTGTCCCTAACGGTTATTGGGTTTTATTGTAGTCACCTTGTATTACCACCACAAGAGCATAAACCAAGATATCTCTTTAAATTAATAAGTAACTAGCTTTTTTTTCTGGGAAAGGAGTCAATGACCTTACCTAAGGAAAAAGATTCCCTTAGGTAAAGCTACCTTCCCTTTCATATTATTTATCTAGAAAGAGACTCAATCAACTTTTGTGAGAAAGAGATTTGAAGAGAGATGAGATCTTCACATGATCATAAGTAGGTCTACCCATCTTATTAGCAAGCTATTCAATCTTGTAGAATTAAGAAGTGATGAAATTCAAGAGAGTGATTAGATCTTTTTGTGGAAAAATGTCACAACTACATAATAAAGGCCACTTAGCAACATTATGAAACTCCCATGTGAGACCTATTTATAGTTGGGGTGGATACTAGCCAGTTGACTTGACTAGAATGAATTATAGTTGTTTTAGTGGGACTATTTGGATGGTAACTGATATATTTCTTCTTTTTGCCCCCCTCATATGACTATTTTGACAATAACAAAAAGCTAAAATGACAATTTTACTAGATTTTTTCATCAAATATCAATCAATGAGTAGCAGTTGGACACCTTTGTAGGTAAGTTAGCTAAACTTTTGATTTTGTTTTAGAAACAATACTCCCTTACTCAAGCTAATTGTTTTTTCATTTGAGCTTTTGGGAGAGAAATTTAGATGCAACATGTATATGAAAAACTCTATACAATCAGTTGGGCTATATTTTATTATATATTCTTAACCAATACTAAGGTTAATTTTGGAAACTTTCACATAAAAGTGTGTCTTAAATCTTACCTATAATATCCTCAAATTATGTGAATTTGAGTTATATAAGGCTTGTGTTGATAAGTAAATTACATAATAGTGATGTTATCCTTGTGGCATGGGTGTAGCCCATGTCCCAAGTGAAGCCCAAGAGAGTATTTGCTTTGAAAATAGGTCTTTATGGAAAAGGTTTAGGAAATAAAATATATTATGCATAAATAAATAATAATGACTTTGGGAATTGTTTGAAAACTGAAATATGAGATAACTGGCAATTTCCAAAAGAAAATAAGATATGTGGTATTTTAGATAATTAATGGAGTAATTATCTAACCATTCTAGGAAAGAGAAGATTTGAGTCATCAAATAGTGTTATCTCGACCTGATTTTCAGAATACTTAAAGATAGTAAGGAAGCTAAGATTATTCTATAATTTGAGAGAGAAAATACTTCCCATGTGGTGTGGGTAGTTAATTAAAGGATGCACTAAAAGAGCATGTTTCAGATATAGAATTCATACCAATAAATCCCATAAATTAGATATAAATGAGAAAGGTATTACTTTGTTTCCCTCCAAGTTCCATAGAAAAAGGATTCTCCTAATAGCCTTTGAAAAAATTGAGAAGGAAGTGGGACTTTATTGTAATAATTAAATTATGTTTCACTTATTTGAAGAAAGAGAAAGAGGATATCTAGAAGAATCATTTTGATATCAAACTTGGGTAGGTGCGAGATTATAGGATTATACAGAACATTTCAAAATTTGGGATCCAATGGAGTAAGGATGAGAGATATATGGATTTTATGATTTTATATAGACTGAGGGATTAATTAACTGATTATGACATTTGTCACATTTAATGTAGCTGAGAACTTAGGTCAAGACCCTGGAATGTTGTGTGGACTTAGAATAGCCAGATCCAAGATTGAAGGCCCTCAGATCTCATTCATCTCATACTCGAATGGGAAACTCAGGCTATACAAACCCCTTTCATCTTAGCTCTCTCCCTCTCTCTGATCCACGATCCCAACCAAAATTGTTCCTATTGAATTAGGGAAGAAAATTTGAATCCAAATACCCCCTAGTTCCATATTTTTCATGAAGTGATGAGTTTTGCCAAAAATTCCAGTCGACAATGGATAATGTGGCACCTCTCCCATGATCTCTATCTATATAAAGCCCATGTTTCTGGTCCCTAAACCAACAACCTCGCCAATAAGTCAATGTTGAAAGTGGAGTCACCAAGCTGTCAAGATCTCCTAGAAGACTGTCATCAACTATTAAACCCCTCTAACGAGCACCGTGCATGAGAATAAGTGGAGGATGGCATGTTGATTATCACAGAGTAAAAAAAGAGGCACAAGGAGACTCAGGTAGGTAGGGCCAACCCATCATGGGAGTAAAAATAGTCATTAGTAAGGTATTCTCTCTATTTTCTTCTTCGTGTATCATTGGTTCGTATCCAATGTGTCGAGGCCTAGAATTATTCTACTATGACCACCTTAGGCTTAGCAAATTAGTTGGTCAGGTTCAGTGAGGGAGGATAGAGGTCCCTTAACCCTCACTTTATCTCCAATAGGAGTAGATAGAGAAGTCAACACTTGGATTGAATCATCGATCACGAGTCGAATCCTTCGTGAGGTTAAGAAGGAAGAGGACCAAGTTTATTAGCTAATTGTTGCGTGTATGACAATCCAATTCACAACACATGGGTAGGTTGGTCCTTTCAGTCTCTCAAGCACCAGACTTGCATGGGGTTGTGGACCTGACTTGGTGTTGTGCCATTGTCCATACATGGTCCATGTGGCCATTAGTTAATAATTCAGGTAATACAATGAAGTGTTGATTTGGCAAACTCAGTTTGTCCAGATAGTATTATTTTGAAATAATTTTATTAGTTAATGAGTAACTTGGATTATAACAAATATATACCAAATTGATCAAGAAAATGAAAAGAATATGAATAAATGTTTGATTCTTATTTTGGTTTCAAAATGACTTTGGATACATGGTTAATAAGTGATTAATGCATGAAAGCCCTATATCTGTATATTAACATGTTGAATACAGTAAATGATTTTAGTTCATGTTATAACCTGATATTGTTGAATATATTGGGAATCTAAAATGATGATGATAATGTTGGTGTATAAATAGGGCTTTTAAAGTGAATAACCATATTTATATGATGAATTTAGGTTTTGAAACTAAAGATCGTAACTTGCCATGATATTAATGCACATAATCTAACAGGTGTTCATAATGAAAGTATATGATAGATATGATAATTAGGATTTTTCATAATGTGTAATATGTGATGAATTAGGGATCGATACCCTTATCCATATTCTAAACCTAAGACAAGCCGAAACCCTAGTATAGGACATATGCTAGAATAGTATGTTCAGAATATGATTAGTCACATCTTAGAGTATACATATATGCAGATCAAATGTCGATTGCTTGGACTCATCTTTTCCTACTTGATTCAATGATAAACTTCAAGTATGATTGCATGGTCTGCATGATTCCACATTGATGTACATGGGTATGATTATGACTACTTTTATTATTAACTACTGATGTTTGCCAAAGATTTCTCAAACATTGTTGAAAATAAATTGATGGATGTTTATTTACATTATGTTCAACTACAATGACACAATGAGTATCACATAAAGTAAGATATCATAATCTAAATCCTGGGATGATGTGTATCAAGGGGTGATGCTCATGAGATATATAAGGTATAGTGATTATGCCCAATATACAACATCCAATGTGGGTTAGAATGCATGAAGAAGTTGTCAGTTCTTATTTGTAAGTAATTGATTGCTTGTATGTTGTTATTTAGTTACACACTTTTACATGCACCCCATGTACATAATATAGAAATATATTGATATGTGTTTTGTTTCACTCCATTTTAGGTAAATGTCATATGTGAAGATCTCAAGACATGATGAATTAGATGAAATCCACTGAAGACATTAAATCTAAGTAAAGGGGGATTAGTTAGATACTTCTTCTCAAGATGTCTTAGTTTCATGTTGAAAATTCATGTAACTCCTTAGAGGAGCATCATTGTATATCTTGTAAACAAAATTTTTGAAATAATGGAAATTAATTTCTATTATATGTTATTTGTGAAAATCTAGATCTTGGGAATTTTAGGTAATGGTTCTCAACTTTAAGATCCTTTCTTAATTGGGGGACACTGAAAAGTGAGGTCGTTACACTTGATATCACCCTAGATTTTCCAAATAATTCTTAATAGTCGATAATTTGAAGTAATCTGTAGAAATATAATGAGATTTATTAAGGCATGACCTAATGGTAATGGTGTCTAGAAAGGATCAAAACTTTTGGGGCTGGCAATATTTTCCTCCACACCATTAAGTGAGGATATAAGGACTGTGTTAGCCAAAGTTATACCTACCTAACCAAAACCTAGAGTTTACATGTAGTAATATTTCCTCTAAGGCTTCTTATCTCTAATTTTTTCCACTAGTCATCTTTTTTCATTTATAAACCCTAAAATGTGATTCTCTCCTCATCTCAAGTTAGGGTTTTTTGAGAAAACGTAGGTATAAGGCATCCTCTCCCAATTAATGTACATGTAATGTGGAAGTAACGATAAGTTTCAGGAAAAATAGCTTTATGGGTTTTTCCTTACAAGGGTAAACCCTAGATTGAGATAGGGTTGGTTTGGGAAAATCCTTCAAGTAGATCAAGATATACAAACCCTAAGGTGTAGGGTGTACTCCCAAACTGTAACCCAATATCCTAATCTTGGAAAATGAGAGTAGAGTGGGTGAAATCACTACTACAGAAGTGGCCTTTGGCGTCGGTCGTTTAACCCCATTTGGCGTCGGTTTTCGACCGACGCCTATGTGGGCGCCGCTAAAGGTCGAACACTTCGGCGTCAGTTGTTTAACCGAGACCTATTTAAACTATCGGCGTCGGTCATTTAGTCGATAACCGACGCCAAAGGGGTTCGCGCCACATAAAACGGCGTCAGCTAGGGCACTTTCTGCGTCGGTTATTTACTAACGGACCGACGCCTATACTACTTATAGCGTCGGTCTTTTAGTAGATAACTGACGCATAAAGTGTCCTAAATGACGCTATTTTTTGTGGCGCGAACACTTTTGGCGTCGGTTATATACCAAAAGACCGACGCCTCTAATTTAAATAGGCGTCGGTTTGATACGTATATCCGACGCCATTTCGAGGACTGCTTTGGCCATATAAGGCGTCGGTTATCTATAAATAACCGACGCTGTAGATCTTTGCTGACGGTTTTTATAAATAACCGACGCCTATTTGTTTTTTTTTTCATATCAGTTTGCAGGCCTGCTGTGGCTGGTCAGCAGGATGAGAACCTACAGTTCAGTAACTGAACTGCAGGTTTACGACATCCATTGATATCAGCCTACAAACAGGCCGCAAACCTGCAAAAGTCATAAGCAAAATTTCACACAAGTACATACATTCAGACATAAATTCAATTCTCACATTCACACATATAGAAACATTCAAATACATGTATTAACATTCAGAAATATTCATTTACAAAGTATCATTCATTATCGCTATCAACATCCCAATTATATCTTACAGTTGCCACTGCTTGTATGGCTTTTGCCCATTCTTCTCTTACTTCATTTAATGCTTCCATCGTATATGGAGCATGTATATTTTTTAAGCGTTTACCTGTAGTGTTGTCAGTTTTAAACACCTGCAAAGAGAATGATGTATATATAAGTAATAATATAAAAATAAGATAAGATTGATATATTGCATACTAACTAATGAAAGTATATATAATACCTCATGTATGGTATCGATGTCCAATGCGGCATATTTGATAATCATCTGCATAAATCGCATCACATAGTATGCGCATGCCCAGCCATTGTCTTGTGTAGCACACTATAAATTGAAACATACAAAATAATACAACTAAGCACAATTCACATCAATAATATATATATTCGAGTCGGGAACTTACTTGTACGTTCTGCCAATTTATTGGCTGGTTCTTTTTCCTTGGGACCGTTCCTCCAGCCTTTTTGAATGCATCTAAACCCCTACATGTTAATATAACACAATAAATTGCATAAGTAAATAGTAATGTAATAAAAGATGTTAACGGATATAAAAATGAAATATTTCTCACCAGAATAATGGCATTCTCATTACGTGTCCAATTTTAGTGTTCAATGTACTCCCTGCAGGATCTAGATAATAAACAGTGAATGTCCCGGGGACAATAACTAGTAACTCCCAATGTCTACCGCTAGAAGTAAGAAGTTAACAATTAATAACTCAAAATGCAAAATAAAAATGGAATTTTCTTAAGTCCAAATTATAAATAAAGTAAACTTACTTGACATTGAATGGAGCTATTATTATCGTCTTCTTTTGCTGACCAAAAATTGTAAAAGCATCTATACAGTATTGTTGAACATTATCAGGGTCTTTAGCTACCAAACTAATCAATGATGGAATCAAAAATCCCACATGATCAAATGCAAATTGTTTGCAATGATCTTCGACTAGGTAGCTGCAAAACATATAGGCGTATGCATTAATATATAAGAAACCAGATCACCGGATCTTACACAAGGTATATGGATGTATAAACAAGATCGCACCTTATCCATGTCTCTATCATTGATGTATTCAGCCAATCATACATAAACAGCTCAATAATATCTTGTATAAATAAAGAGCTATCGTATGATTGACCTGCATAATCTGCATCTAAAGAAATAATTATAGGGCAATGTACATTATGTGCCCGTAGCCAACATGCCATTCCCCTACAAGCAGGACCTAACGGGTATGTTAGGTCAGTTGGAACCCAATCGGGTAATGTGGGAAGTGGAAGTGGAGGCCTAGGTGCTCCTGGTGTCTTCTTTTTAACATGTACATATAATTTCAGATCAGTTGACATCATATATACACATTAACAGTCTAAATCAATGTAAATTTATCTTACAATTTCACTCGTGTAGACGACATCTGCTTTGGGCCACAATATCACCCCGCCTTCTGCCTCACCAAGTGTATCAATATCTGGGTGGGCATATGGCAACGCAACTTCCCTCCAATCGGGTAACACACGTAATGGCCCACACAAACATAGCCCTGTGGCATTGGAGTCCCGTGAAACCTTTCCCCAGGAAGGGACGGGTAAGCTTGCGCCTCTGCAACAACGTAGTCTTGCATTCTTAAGCGGCATGGCTTCAATGCCTACAAATTTACATAAAGAATATTATACATATATACATATCATCTTGAAAACATAACAACTTGAAAAGACTAACTACAATGCCATAAACAATACTTACAGCAGACGTGCTAGGCGATGGGTCTCTAGGATTACTCGCAGTCTGTGCATCGGGAGAAGAGTGTGTCGTCATAGGTGTATTGGAAGCCTGAGATGCCTGCCACCGCAGCAATTCTTCCTTGACCTTCTCAGCAACTACATCGTTGATCTTCTTAGCAACTAAATCCTCAACTCTCTTATTCTCCTATACATGGATAAAAGAAACATTAGCTTCTTATTAATGAATTTCCTTTTGCAGTAACATTCTAAAAAAAGAATAGGTTACCTCTTCTTGAGAAAGTCCCGCTCTGGGTTTGCGCTGGGATGGCCCAAAGAATGCTTTGATGCCAACACCAGCGCCGGCACCTCTAACACGTCCAGGATGCTTTGGGTTACCCAGAGCAACTGTCAATTCATCCCTTGTGCCCTGAGGGATGAACGTGCCTTGTTTCCTCTGCTCGTGCAGCTCCCGCTAATCACCATAAACAGAAATTGGTAAGTTAACACCACAAATAATCAATATTCAAACGATTTCTCTAAGAGTTGTATTTTACCATTTTTGCAGCCGCCTCAGCAGTTACAGGCTTCTTTATTTCACCCTTCTTGTTTTGCCTGCCAGCTATCCATATATCATGGCGAGGCATGGGTGTGGCAGACTCCAGAGTAGGAGCAGACTCCTGAGTAGCCGCAGACTCCGCCTGTAGTCTTTGGCGAACGCTTGCATAGCCTTTTGGACACCATAGTGTGGTCATGCACATTCAATGCACGCCTTGCTTTTTGTGCGTCACTGAGGGCCTAGTTAGTATGCACATTAATGATTTGGTTAGTAGCACTAAATGCTAATCTTGAATAGGTGAATACAATGTATATTAATTAAATTAGGAGTGACGCCTAATACCTTGAATTCTTCAGATTTTCTTGAAGCAACAAAATTGTCCCAATCTTCTTTGTCCAAGAAGTTCCATTGTTCAAGGGCTGACTTCTTCTTCTTATCACCCTCTTTTATGTATTCTCTGTTCAGATTTGTCCTATAATTCCTAAGCATCTTTCCAGCGCGTTGCATCACATTTTTACGATGCAACTTCTCATCCAATGCAAACAGATTCTGTAAAATAGAAATGTTATTAACTAGTATCCAAAATAGAATTGCAAATAATAGAATTTGTAATCTACAAAATAGAATTGCAAATAATAATAACTCACGCATAAATCCTTCCATATCAAGTCTTTTTTCCCTTGAGTAACTTTATGCCAATTGTCATACTTAACACCACAATGGCTCCGAGTGGTACACCCAAGATAGTTCACAAAATTATTGCGGTTCACTCCAATTGGATTTCCTCCATTATCAAACTCCACCACCAATTTGGATCCACTACCACTTAGCGCTAATAACTTCTTCAACAGAGTGATCCACTACCACCAATTTGGATCCACCACCAATTTACCTGGTATGTTGAGATTGGAAGCTCGTTTCCTTCAGGAAGAATTTCTTTCAATAAAGTCAACAATGAAGTGAAGCTTTTGTCGCTCCATCTATTGTTAGCTTTCAACTTATACAATCTCAACACAGCGCTAAGCTTCGTAAACTTAGCACAGCCTGTGTATAACGGTATCTCAGCATCATGCACAATGTTTGTAAAGATAGGAGGTGGATCGGTGTGCTCTACCCTACAACTATCCAGCATCGCATCAACGATGTATGCTGGAACTGGTTCGTTCACATTTACGTCATCAGAGGCAATTTCTTCTTCCACCCAAGCACTGCTATCGACATCTACTGGTTTCGATTTTGAAATCTCTCCATGCCAGTGCCATTCTGTATAGCCTTGTACAATCCCGTTGCACATGACATGACTTTTGATTTCCTCAACAGTGTTGACTTTCAAGTTGTTACCGTAATGCCTACATGGACAGTAGAACCTATCTGTAGGTTTTTTCCTATGTTCCTCGGCAAATCTAATAAACTGATCAAGACCAGATATAAACTCTGGGGTGCAACGATTACGAATGGACATCCATGATCTATCCATTCTATGATCAGAGAAAACAAGTATATATTAGGAAACAAGTATATATTAGGAAAAGATTAGGCAGCATTTCCCTAGTATATAATAAATGTGTACCACCTATCCCATCCTTGAACACCTAATCTCACTAGTAAGTGTATAATGTGTATTGGGTTTTCGAGAAAATTTCGGCAGCATTTCCCCGCTGTTCTCTAAGTACATATGTACTTAGAGAACAAACGGGGAAATGCTACCAAAATTTTCTCGAAAACCCAATACAAATTATACACTTACATCCTAAGTGAGATTAGGTGTTCAAGAACAGTCCCAAACCGGGGACTATCCAAGATTTACTCCTAATGAGTCAATCTTGGACGGGTTTCTAGGCCAACAATAATAGATATCTACAATGAAGCCGGATTCCATACAAACAGTATATAATTTAGTGATTGTTCATTCTAATTTATACCAATGTACAAGTAATATAAAAAACAATGATTGTTCACATTCTAGGCCAACAAACACATGTGATGTCATTCTTATATATAATAAATGTGTACCACCTATCCCATCCTTGAACACCTAATCTCACTAGTAAGTGTATAATGTGTATTGGGTTTTCGAGAAAATTTCGGCAGCATTTCCCCGTTGTTCTCTAAGTACATATGTACTTAGAGAACAAACGGGGAAATGCTACTGAAAGTTTCTCAAAAACCCAATACACATTATACACTTACATCCTAAGTGAGATTAGGTGTTCAAGAACAGTCCCAAACCGGGGACTATCCAAGATTTACTCCTAATGAGTAAATCTTGGACGGGTTTCTAGGCCAACAAATACATGTGTTGTCATTCTTATATATAATAATTGTCTATAAACTACAGGCAACATGGTTAATCCTAATCAACAGAGAATTATTAAATAATAAATCAAGAAATCAATAGTTTCAAACAAAAGGTCTAGGAATCTTTACTAGACATTATATGTATCCCTAATCATCATATTTAACATACTACATTATTATGAACATCCAGATCAGATTAAGATCATACTATGTTATAACCATTGGTTTAATAACCCTATTTCCGCATGTACATGTTTATCAACTTTAAAACCCTATAATTCATGAAATCATTCTAATTCAATTTAATATGTTGGGATCACATAATTATATAATGACATCAGAATATATAGAAGAATCAAGCAGAGCAGAGCAGGCGGCGCCTAATCGTGTACCAAACATGAAACATGCATAGAGTACATCACATTAAAATATAAGATGTATAACTAGAGCTTTCAGAAAATCAAGCAATTCACTCATTTGAGCTAATTTTAAAATCATTCTATTTAAGGACTCAAAACCTATAATGTTATAGTTAGTAACACTGAAACCTAATTCATCCTGGTGTTTTTTATATATAAGTTCATACCCCTTTTCATTTTGATTTAAATTTTCGTAATTAGATTAATAAACCATCAAACCATTTGATTTTAAATATTTATCTTGACTTGGATTGGGTATGGTAACCAATATACTTAAAAATGTTGTACTCAGGGTTTGATCCTAAAAATATATTGCAATAAGACATGTATGCTCGCGGGGAATGATTATTGCACAATGGGTTTGATTAAATCTAGAATAAAATCTTATATAATTGTTTGCTATAAAATCACACATAATGCACCACAAGGGTATCTTCATAGATGACCCACAATCTCGTGATATATTTCAATAAACTCAGGGTCACTATGTATATGAATATCAATGGATTAGCATGACACTAACCCTGGTAATGAGGCATGACAAAGATGGGTAAAGTGTGGGATAGGAGATTTGAATCACTTGTGGAATTATTTTTGCCTCACCTTGCCAATATAAGGAGAGAATGAACTCTCAATTTAATCTAGATTGGGCCTACAAATTTAGAACATTCACTAGGAAAATCCCAGTCATTTGCAATCCAAAAGTCCATCATAAGGCTCAAACAACAATGTATGCAATGGTAACTATAAACTGAATATAAATACATTATGAAGACCTAAAGGGAACCCATATACGTATATATGCTTGTGATTTATTACTTGTTCTAAGAATTGTTGAGAATAAAGCAGTACCTTGAGGGAATAGGAAGAATGCCTGGCCTAGAGAGTAGCGGTGTGGCCTGCGCAGAGACCTACCCCAAAGAAGCCACCGGTGGCGAGGAGAGGAGAGCAACTGTGCGCGGCGAGGAGAGCAGCAGTGCGCGGCGGCGAGCAGGCGGCGGCGGTGCAGGCGAGCAGGCGGTGGCGAGCAGGCGACGGAGCAGGAGACTTCAGAGCGCAGCAGCAGGAGCAGGAGCGGCGGCGAGCAGGCGGCGGCGGTGGCGGCGACGCAGAGCTGGTGTCCAACGGCGGCAGGAGCGGCGGCGAGCAGGAGTGGTGGCGGAGAAGGGGGCGCCGGAGAAGGGGAGCTGAAGAAGAAATCGCCGGAGAAGGGGAGCTGAAGAAGAAATAAGGAAATCGCTCGCAATGAAACAGAAGAAAGGGGAAGAGTCGGGCGATCGAGGGTTATGAAGTTCCCAAATAGCGTCGGTTGTTTAAAACAACCGACGCCTAAACATCTTTAGCGTCGGTTGTTTGAAAAAACCGACGTCCAATTGGACGATATTTTCATGAAATTGTTTGGCGGGAACCACCTTCAGCGTCTGTTATCCTTGAATAACCGACGCTGAAGGTGACACTTTTCGCGCAAATTTTCATTGCACATAGGCGTCGGTTTCTACCTAAATAACCGACGCTGCTAATGACACTATTTTTTTATCGAAATATGGATTTCGCGGGCGACTTTAAGCGTCGGTTTGTTATAAACAACTGACGCTGAAGACAAAGCGGTACCCGTGTCTGGCTGGTCTTCAAATATAGACGTCGGTTTTCGTAAACAACCGACGCCTAACATAGAAGGCGTCGGTTTTCCTTAATAACCGACGCCCAGAAAAGTGTCACTGAATGCTATTTATGTAGTAGTGAATAGTATCCTTACCCATATGAACCATAATTAGGATAAATAGAAAATCAAAATGAGTTTAGGTGAGCTAGTCCCCAATGCATGAATGTATTTGGATCAAGGAATTAATGATTCATGTGGAGGGGCTTTAAGAAACATAAGCAACCTATAATTACCTAAAAATAAAAACATGAACAAAGTCCTTAGTACAAGTTTTAGAATTGGTGTCCCGACCTCGGGTGGGTCAATAGAAAAATGGGAAAAGGACCTATGGGGAAGGAAAAACCCAAAACTTATGGGGTCAGGTTGTGGTTAGAGAGCCTAACCTCATAATGTAAGTCAATAAGGCACCAAAGGTAAAGGGCTTACCTATAAGGGTAAGGGTGAGTTCATAAATTAGTTTGAGAATTGAGGTAACCTTGAATGCACCTAAAGGGTGAAGGATTAAGTATACAAAATATGAAATAGCATATTATGGAATATAATTCTTGAACCCAAGTATGCCATCACTAAGTGATGTGATGTCCATTCCCGGAAAGAAAAGTTACCGGTAGGCCAAGATGGGAAATTGAAGGTCGATATAAAAGGAAGTCATTGTGATGTCGGGCGATCAAGTCGAGAAAGGAAGGTCCCAAATAGGCCAAGCCAATAAAGGAAGGCCGATGTGAAAGGAGGTGATTCCAATGTCAGGTGATCAAGTAGATAAAGTAAGGTCACCAATAGACCAAGACAGAGAAGAAAGGTCGATATAAAAGGAAGTCACTATAATGACTAGTGATGAAGTCAGGATAGGAAGATCACTAACATGTCAAGCTAGGAAAGGAAGGACAACATAAAAGACCAATCCTAGGAGGGAAGGTCGTTATGAGCCCAATGCAGGGACATACGGTGAAAAATATGAACCTCGAGAGATGAAGGAAATTCAACTTAAAGAATTAAATAAAGAATTTTCTCGAAAATTGTTAAAGTTGTGATATCTCAATAAACCCTCGGAAGGGTAGAGCCCTAAGTCAGTCCTAAGGTCAAGTTGGGATGATTTAAGGTTCGTAAGACCTATGAGGTCAGGAGGTGATCATGCCCTAAGTGCATATGATCATGGGGTCATGAGATATCAATCCATGTTTGCTTTGAGGCCCATGGGTCAGGAGATTGGCCACCTTCATGAGTTCACGAGGTCCAAGGGGTAGATGTGAGAGGTATTCCCTAAGTGCATAAGGATGACAAGGTCAATAGGGGATCACTCTAAAGGTACATGCATTCCTAGTGATATTAAGGAAGTTACTAAGGCTAATGAAACATGAAGTGTAAGTATAAAAGATACATGAAGTCATGCAATAATGGTTGAATAAACTCCTAGAGGGAGTTGTGCATGAACTTAAGAGTGAGAAAGGCACTATCCATTGAGTTCATGGAATATAAGAATATTGTGGAATGAAAAAGGTATTCATTAGTAAGAATTATTGATGAGAATAATTCAACCAAAATGTGTAATTACAAGATAATGTGTGGATACATCATTTCTTCTCTTATAATGGGATGAACTTGGTATTTGGGACATAGACAAATTCCTAGTTCATCTTATTATGAGTGAAACAATGGGTAGACACATGCTATGCTTAAAATTAACGTATGGGAGTGAATAGCATAAGTTGAAAGTTTATAACACAATTTTAGGGTTTTTGAGGTGTTACCTCACCCTAATATGAAAAGAAATGAATAATTGTCTGGAAATCTATGTGGAAAGTTAATCATCAAGTGAAATCAAAATGAAATGGAAATGTAATAATTAGGTGATAATAACATGCAATAGGCGAGGTTGTGATTGTACCCTATAATTGAATTTGAGTTCCAACCCTAGTGATATGAGAGTTTTGCATATCAATAAAAGTCATCCAAGAAGGTTTGCTAACCCTAAGGTTTAAAGCTAGATTGAGTTATCATTCACCTTAACCTTACCAGGTATGAATTTTGGCATAATAATTCCTTTTAAGGAGGGGTGAATGTAATATCCTCAAATTTCTTGAATTTGAATCATATAAGGCTTGTTTTGATAAGTAAATTCCCTGATTACAATGTTATTCTTGTGGCATGGGTGAAACTCACTGCCCAAGTGAGCCCCTGAGACTACTTGCTTTACAAATAGGTCCTTATGGCACAAATTTAAGAAATAATACATTTAATGCATAAATAAATAATAATGGCTTGAGAATTATTAGATAATTGAAATATGATATAATTGGCAAGTTTCCAAAAGAAAATAGGATATGTGGTGTTTTAGATAATTAATGGATTAATTATCTAACCATGCAAGGCAAGACACAATTTGAGGCATAAAATAGTGTTATATCGTCCTTACTTTTGGAATACTTATAGATAATAAGAAATTTAATATTATTCTAGAATTTGAGAGAAAAAAGACTTCCCATGTGGTGTGGGTAGTTAATTTAAGGATACACTAAAAAGCATGTTTCGGTTATAGAAGTCATCCCAATAAATACAATAAATTAGATATAAATGAGAAAGTTATTAGTTAGTTTCCCTCCAAGTTCCATAGTAAAAGGATTCTCCTAGTAGCCTATGAAACATTGAGTAGGAAGAGGGACTTGCTTGTTATAATTAAATTATGTTTTCCTTGTTTGAAGAAAGAGAAAGAGGATATCTAGAAGCATCATTTTGACACCAAATTTTACTACGTGAGAGATTATAGGATTATAAAGAACATATCAAAATTTGGGATCAATTGGAGTAAGGATAAGAGAGATATGAATTTTATGATTTTATATAAAGTGAGATATTGATTAACTGATTAAGACAATATGTCACATTTAATGCAGCTAAGAGCTTAGGTCGGGACCCTAGGATGTTGCATGGACTTAGAACTGTTACATCCAAGATTAAAGGCCCTAAATCACCTTCCACCTCATTCTAGAAAGAGAAACTCATCCTACAGTGAACCCTTTCCTCTTTGGTCTCACCCCCTCTCTTTGATTTGTGATCCCAATCAAAATCGTTAGGGAAGAAAATATGAATCCAAACATCTCTATTTCAATCTTTATCCCGAATTAATGAGTTTTCTCCAAAATTCTAGTTGGAAATGGAACTCTCCTACTCGTGTTGATCTCCCTCTATATATATAAAGCCCCTGGTTTTGGTCCCTAAACCTGCAACCTCGCCCACAAGTCTGTGCTACAAGTGAAGTCACAACACCTTCAACATCTCCTAGTAGATTGTCGTCGGCTCTTAAACCCCTCCGAAGAGCTTCATGCGTGAGAAGAAGTGGGGGACGGGATGTTGACCATCCCAGAGTACTAAAAGAGGCACGTGGAGACTCGAGGAGGTAGGGCCAACCCATTCCGGTCCTCAGAACCAACATTAGTAAGGTATTATCTCTATTTCCTTCTTTGTATATCACTACTTAGCATCCCATTACCTGAAACCTAGTATTCTTCCACTCCAACCACCTTAAGCTTAGGAAATCGGCTAGCCAGGTTCAATGAGGGAGGGAGAAGGTCCCTTGACCCTCAGTTTATCTCCAACATGAGTAGACAAAGAATTCAACACATTGATTGACTCATCCATCACAAGACTTGGCTACTTCCCGAGGTTGAAGAAGGTCCAGGATCATATTACAAAACTAATAGTCGTGTGTGTGAAAATCCAATTCACAACACATGGGTAGTTTGGTCCTTTTAGTGTCTCAAGCACTCGACTTGCGTAGAGATTTGAACCTAACTTGAAATTGTGCCATTGGGTAGACACGACCCATGTGGTCATTAGTAAATAATTGTAATAATACAACAAAGTGTTGATTTGGAAAACCCTGATTGGTCCAAATAATATTATATTGAAAAAATTGTAGTAATTAATTGATAATTTGGTTTATATCATATATATACCAAATTGATCACGAAAATAAGAGGAACATGAATAAAATGTATTCAATTCATGATTCTCTTTGTAGTTCTGAAAGTACCTTGGATACATGGTTAATAAGTGATTAATGCATGAAAACCCTAGATTTGCATATTAACATGTTAAATACATTAAATGGACTTAGTTAATATTATAACCTGATATTGGTCAATATAATGGGAATCTAAAATGATGATGATAACGATGATGTATAAATCGGGTTTCTAAAGTGAATAACCATATACATGATGAATTAGGGTTATGAAACTAAATATCATAACATGACATGATATTAATGCACATAATCTAATGTAGGCATTCATAATGCAAGTATATGATAGATATGATAATTAGAGTTTTACCTAATGTTTAATATGCAATGGATCAGGGTTTGGTACCCTTATTCCTTATTACAAACTTGAGACAACCCTAAACCCTAGTTTAGTACATATGCTAGAATAGTATGTTTTGAATATGATTAGTTACCCATTACAGTATACATAAATGCAAATTAAATGTTGATTACTTGGATCCATCTTTTCTTGCTTTATTGGATGATAAACATAAAGTATGATTTTATGGTATACATTGTTCCATATTGAGGTTTGTGGTTACAATTATGACTAATCATATTGTCGAATTTCGATGTGTGTTGAGGATTTCTTAAAGATTGATGAAAATAAACTGTCGGATGTGTATTTATATTATGTTCAACTATAATGCCATTATGAGTATCACATAAAGTAAGATATCATATTTTGAACTTTAGGATGACATGTTTCAAGGGGTGACACACATGAGCCCGAGAAGGGATAGTGATTACACCCAAGATATTACATACAATATGGGTTAGAATATGTGAAGAAACTGACAGTTCTTATTTGCAAGTAATTCATCTTATATGTTGTTATCTTACTTTCACACTTTTGCATGGACCCCACGTACACAGTATAGAAATATACTGATTTGTGTTTTGTTTCATGTTGTTTTTGGTAAATCTCATATGTGAAGCTATCAAGACATGATGAATCAGATGAAATTCTTTGAAGACATCAAATCTAAGTAAGGAAGGAGTAGTTTGATACATATTCTCAATATGTATTTGTTTCATGTTGGAAATTTATGTAACTCATTAGAGGATAATCATTTTATATCTTGTAAACAAAAGTTGTGAAATAACGGAAAGTATTTGCTATTACTTTTTATTTGTTAAATCTGGATCTCAACCTTAAGGTCCTTTCTTAATTGGGGGACATTGAAACCTAAGGTCATTGCATTATCCATATAATATATTACTATTATAATTTGTAGTACACACCATATTCTCAATAAAAGTACTTTACATGAAAGTTCTAATATGAATTATATATTTTTACACGTTTGTGCATGGCTTGACATTAAGTTTCAATTATTTGGTTCTTGAATTTATGGCAATCACTACTACAGAAATGCCTTTTAGCGTCGGTTGTTTAACCCCCTTTGGCGTCGGTTTCCGAGCGACGCCTATGTGGGTGCCGCTAAAGGTCGAACACTTCGGCGTCGGTTTTTTAACCGACGCCTATTTAACGTACAGGCGTCAGTTGTGTATAGAAAACTGACGCCAAAAGGGTTCGCGCCATAGAAAACGACATCATCTAGGACACATTCTGCGTCGGTTATCTACTAAAAGACCGACGCCTATATGGAATATAGCGTCAGTGTTTAATTGGTAACTGACGCAGAAAGTGTCCTAAATGACGCTGTTTTCTGTGGCGCGAACCCTTTTGGCATCGGTGATCAACTAAACAACCGACGCTATATGTATTATAGGCGTCGGTTTTACACTAACAGCCGATGCCATTTCCAGTACGGCCGTGGCCACATTAGGCGTCGGTTTTGTTCAAAAAACCGACGTTGTAGGTCTTTGCTGACGGTTTTCTATAAATAACCGACGCCTATATCTATTTTTTTTCATATCAATTTGCAGGCCTGCTGTGGCTGGTCAGCAGGATGAGAACCTGTAGTTCAGTTTTTTGAACTGCAGGTTTACGACATCCATTGATATCAGCCTACAAACAGGACACAAACCTGCAAAATTAACAAAAAAAATTTCACACAAGTAGATACATTCAGACATCAATTCAATTCTCACATTCACACATATAGAAACATTCAAATACATGTATTAACATTCAGAAATATTCATTTATAAAGTATCATTCAGTATCACTATCAACATCCCAATTATATCTTACAATTGCCACTGCTTGTATGGCTTTTGCCCATTCTTCTCTTATTTCATTTAATGCTTCCATCGTATATGGAGCATGTATATTTTTTAAGCGTTTACCTATAGTGTGGTCAGTTTTAAACACCTGCAAAGAGAATGATGTATATATATAAGTAATAATATAAAAATAAGATTGATATATTTCATACTAACTAATGAGACTATATATAATACCTCATGTATGGTATCAATGTCCAATGTGGCATGTTTGATAATCATCTGCATAAATCACATCACATAGTATGCGCATGCCCAGCCATTGTCTTGTGTAGCGCACTATAAATTGAAACATACAAAATAATACAACTAAGCACAATTTACATCAATAATATATACATTGGAGTCGGGAACTTACTTGTACGTTCTGCCAATTTATTGGCTGGTTCTTTTTCCTTGGGACCGTTCCTCCAGCCTTTTTGAATGCATCTAAACCCCTACATGTTAATATAACATAGTAAATTGCATAAGTAAATAGTAATGTAATAACAGATGTTAACAAATACAAAAATGAAATATTTCTCACCAGAATAATGGCATTCTCATTACGTGTCCAATTTTCGTGTTTAATGTACTTCCCGCGGGATCTAGATAATAAACAGTGAACGTCCTGGGGACAATAACTAGTAACTCCCAATGTCTACCGCTAGAGGTAAAAAGTTAACAATTAATAACTCAAAATGCACAATAAAAATGGAATTTTCTTACGTCCAAATTATAAATAAAGTAAACATACTTGACATTGAATGGAGCTATTAGTATCGTCTTCTTTTGCTGACCAAAAATTGTAAAAGAATCTATACAGTATTTTTGAACACTATCAGAGTCTTTAGCTACCATACTAATCAATGATGGAATCAAAAATCCCACATGATCAAATGCAAATTGTTTGCATTGATCTTCGACTAAGTAGCTGCAAAACATGTAATACGTATGCATTAATATATAAGAAACCACATCACCGGATCTTACACAAGGTATATGGATGTATAAACAAGATCTCACCTTATCCATGTCTCTATCATTGATGTATTCAGCCAAGCATACATAAACAGCTCAATAATATCTTGTATAAATAAAGAGCTATCGTATGATTGACCTACATAATCTGCATCTAAAGAAACAATTATAGGACAATGTATATTATGTGCCCGTAGCCAACATGCCATTCCCCTACAAGCAGGACCTAACGGGTATGTTAGGTCGGTTGGAACCCAACTTGGTAATGCGGGAAGTGGAGGTGGAGGCCTAGGTGCTCCTGGTGTCTTCTTTTTAACCTGTATATATAATTTCAGATCAATTGACCTCATATATACACATTAACAGTCTAAATCAATGTAAATTTATCTTACAATTTTAGTAGTGTAGACGACATCTGCTTTGGGCCACAATATGACCCCGCCTTCTGCCTCACCAAGTGTATCAATATCTGGGTGGGCATATGGCAACCCAACTTCCCTCCAATCTAGTAATACACATATCGAGCTCACACGAATGTAGCCCTGCGGCATTGGAGTCCCATGAAATGTTGCCCCAGGAAGGGACTGGTAAGCCTGCACCTCTGCAACAACATAGTCTTGCATTCTTAAGCGGCATGGCTTCAATGCCTACAAATTTACGTAAAGAATGTTATACATATATACATATCATCTTGAAAACATATCATCTTGAAAAGACTAGCTACAATGTCATAAACAATACTTATAGCAGACGTGTTAGGCGATGGGTGTTATAACCTCAATTTTTGGGTTCAATAGATGAGAAATGCAATTTCTCATATTAAGAGTAATTGAACAAATAATGATGTGAATTGTTTTGAATAATTGGATTTCGTTTGAAATAGCCTTGTTATTTGATTTGTGGGCTTTATTGGCTATTAGGCCCAATAAAAAGAAAAAATAACAAAGGAAATTCAATTAGTAAATGGATAATTGAATATTCAAGAAAAGAAATAAGGGAAAACCTCTAGAAGGCAAATCCAAAGAGGATTTCGTGCCTCTTGGATTCCTTGGGTTCTAAGGAGTCTAAAATTGCAAAGAAAAGCAATAAGAAAAAGAAAAGATTAATTATGTATTCCTTTATGAAGAAAGAAATTGGGAGATAATGGTAATATGTGGAAATTAAGTGAAAAGATGGATAATTGAGTTCCCTTTATGGAATTTCGTATCCATGAGATTTCTAATGATAAAAGGGATGCCAATGAGTAAAATAAAAGAGAAATAAAAAGAAATCCTCAAAAAGGAATACTTAAATAGGAAATAAACAAGATAATGTGAATTAATGCATAAAGGTGCATGAAGGAAGATGATGAGTATTCCACTAAAATAAATTTCGAAATAAGAGAGTTCCTTGGGATCCAAGGAGTCCCAATAAAGAGGAAAGAAAGATAAAATACCAAAAAGACAAAATAAGAGAATAATGATAAATAGAAATCTAATAATAAAAGAAATTGAGATAATGCTAAAAACAATGTGCAATTCTCTAAGAAGAATAAGTGTTTACTCATCATAGAGTGGAATTCGAATTCACTTGGTTCTTGGGATAAAAGGAATCCCAATAAGGAAATAAAAGGTGAATGAGAGAGAAAAAGAAGATAAATGTGTTTCATTATTAATGGATTTTATGTTATTTTCATTAGATGGTATTTTCCATCAAAAGGAAACATGTTTTCGTGTTAAAGGAAAATAGAATTCGTGGCCAATAGATTAAAAGGCAAATAAAGAGACTGAAGGAGAGGAATTTCAAATTCCTAATATTTAAAGGAAAGAGAATATCAAAATAATAAGAGAGAGAGAAAGAAGTTTACTCTCATGGGGGGGGATTGGTTTCCCTTTTTGAAGAGGACTCATTGATTCGTGTATAAGCTGCCCTAAGGCTTCATTTCTCGTCCCTATTTAAAGGGCTCGAGCCCAGGGTCGAGGTCATAAGGGTTCCACGTATCTTTCTCTCCCTTGTCCCTCCCTCTTCTCTATTTTTGTCTTCAAACCCTAACCCCACAAACCACCGTGGACATGACGCAAAGAAAGGGGATCAGAAGGTTGCGATTGATGCCTGGAGTACCACGACTCCAAGGAGGAACCTAGCCCTCAAGACCGTGCTCTGGATCTCGTGCAGCAGGAGCAACTAGGCTGCAGGGCGACCTTCAGCGTATGGCCTAAACGGATGAGAAACTGACCATTTTGGCCGCAGTTTCTTAGTGCCCCGCGTGCGCATGGGGTCGGCGGAGGCAATGGATGTGTTTCCGATGAGGTTTGGGTCCAGAGTCGGGAGCGAGAGCCGTGCTTGGGCCTGCGTTCGGCGGCTAGGGCGGCGGCCCCGTGTTGCCAAGGTTGAAGAAGGAGTTCCTGCACGTTTGACGGTTTTGCCCTTCGGGGTACAAAGAAACGGGTAACTTAAGTAAGGGTATAACGGTAAATCCGTTATATTTCCAATTCTACAACGTCGCATGGACTGTGATGACGTGGCAACTCCCGATTGGCCAAGTAAGTGTTTTAATGTAAAATTCATATCTCGATATTCGTAACTCCGATTGGGACATGTAATATATGTATTTTGATCAGAAAAATGCAAGGAATCCATTAAAAATGGTTTTATAGCCTGAATCTGATCATAGTTTGAAAAATAGTGTAATTTATCAACTTTAACATAATGATGATTAAAGAAACCCTACTTTGACATGATTAAAGTGATTAATAGGGTTTGATGAATCATTAGGTTTGATATTAACCTGTTAAATGCAAAAATGTACTTTAAGATAAAAAAAAATGATGATCTTTGCACATGATTAGTTTAATTTAGAGTTTATGTGCTTAAATATGCATCAAATTTGAAAGGTACATGAAACTATCATCTTTAATGATTTATTTAACGAAAAATCTTTAGATTTGATGATAGATGGTTAATTTAAGACTGTTATTGATAAATGAGGAAATATGATCTAAAAGATAATCTTTTTATATAATCGGCTTAAGATAGGGTTTTGTGCATGATTATGCATTAATGAGCTTGAAAACCCTAATGTAAAAGAATGTGTCTTTTAATTGATTTAATTGTCCAAATATATAAATAAATAGGGATATGATGATCCTAAGTCGAATTGGGTATAAAAGATTATTAAAATGGATAGTTGAGCAATTAAGGTTCATGAATATGGAAAAAGGATATTTTAGGGTTTGTTAACCTAGAGGGATGAAGTTTGAGAAATCGATCTAAGAAACCCTAATGAGTATTAATGAATACTTAATGCGGATTAGAAATCATAGAAAGTGAATCCAAGTCAATAAAGTAGATTCTTAATAAAGCGAGTAATGAATAGAATACATATTTATTTCAGGAACTATGTGATGATTGAAATTACTTGCTTGGATCTGTTGATTGACTTGATTGTATACACATGAAGTATATGTTGAATAATCTGCAAGTCAGGTATGTGGTTACGCTTATGACTATACCGAATAGTTTCCCGAAGATTTTATCGATGTTTCCCTCAATGCATGAATTAGCTGTTGGATGTCTATTTATTTCATGCAATTATAGAGTGGCTATGGCTATCACTATGAGTATACATGTATAACTAGCTAGATCCGAGTCCACCCCTGTGGCTATGCAAAGGCTAAGGATAACCTAGAGCAAGGTCTAGGGTATCATGAGTTAGAAACTGGGCTACACATGAGTAGTGCCATGAGACTCTTAGCATACCATGAGTTAAGGAGTGGGCTACCTACGGGTAGTGCCATGTGACTCAGCCCTAGAAATTGATTCACCTATGAGGTGAAGTCATGAGGGGTAAAATGGGAATCTACCACATGGGAGGTAGTATCCAGGTCCACTGCAGGGACAGCGCAGGGGATAGGGTACACATGGATCGCGTAGTTATACTTAAAACGTAAACTTGTTTGTTAAATGATAATTGAATGCGATACATTGTTATAGATAATTGAATGATTATTGGTTTCCCCCACATACCAGCTACGGCTGACCGACGTTTTGTTTGTCGGCGTTTTAGGTACAATGAAAAGAACAAACAGTAAAGTGGCACCTGTGATACTAAATGAGAATTAAAGTACAAAGGAGGATTAGATAGATTAGTATCGGCATGGATAGAAATATAAAGATCCAAGTTTTCAAAAGGTATGTACAGAAAAATTTTATTACCATTTTCAGTATAGTCTGTTAGAATTTAATAATTGTTTATGGTTATATGTCGAACCTTTGATCCGGGATTAATGGGTACGGCTCGACCTCTCGGTTTCCCTTAATTTGGGGTTATCAGGAGGTGGGGTCGTAACAATGGGTCTCCATGATTACTCGCAGTCTGTGCATCAGGAGAAGAGTGGGTCACCATAGGCTGATTGGAAGCCTGAGATTCCTGCCACCGCAGCAATTCTTCCTTGACCTTCTCAGCAACTACATCGTTGACCTTCTTAGCAACTATATCCTCGACTCTCTTATTCTCCTATACATGGATAAAAGAAACATTAGCTTCTTATTATTGAATTTCCTTTTGCAGTAACATTCTAAAAAAAGAATAGGTTACCTCTTCTTGAGAAAGTCTCGCTCCGGGTTTGCGCTGGGATGGCCCAAAGAATGCTTTGATGCCCACACCAGCGCCTGCACCCCTAACACATCCAGGATGCTCTGGGTTACCCAGAGCAACTGTCAATTCATCCCTTGTGCCCTGAGGGATGAACGTGCCTTGTTTCCTCTGCTCGTGCAGCTCCCGCTAATCACCATCAACAGAAATTGGTAAGTTAACACCACAAATAATCAATATTCAAACGATTTCTCTAAGAGTTGTATTTTACCATTTTCACAGCCGCCTCAGCAGTTACGGGCTTCTTTATTTCACCCTTCTTGTTTTGCCTCCCAGCTATCCAGATATCATGGCGAGGCATGGGTGTGGCAGACTCCTGAGTAGTAGCAGACTCCTGAGTAGCCGCAGACTCCGCCTGTAGTCTTTGGCGAACGCTTGCATAGCCTTTTGGACCCATAGGGTGGTCATGCACATTCAGTGCACGCCTTGCTTTTTGTGCATCACTGAGGGCCTAGTTAGTATGCACATTAATGATTTGGTTAGTAGCACTAAATGTTAATCTTGAATAGGTGAATACAATGTATATTAATTAAATTGGGAGTGACGCCTAATACCTTGAATTCTTCATATTTTCTTGAAGCAACAAAATTGTCCCAATCTTCTTTGTCCAAGAAGTTCCATTGTTCAAGGGCTGACTTCTTCTTCTTATCACCCTCTTTTATGTATTCTCTATTCAGATTTGTCCTATAATTCCTAAGCATCTTTCCAGCGCATTGCATCACACTTTTACGATGCAACTTCTCATCCAATGCAAACAAATTCTGTAAAATAGAAATGTTATTAACTAGTATCCAAAATAGAATTGGAAATAATAGAATTTGTAATCTACAAAATAGAATTGCAAATAATAATAACTCACGCATAAATCCTTCCATATCAAGTCTTTTTTCCCCTGAGGAACTTTATCCCAATTATCATACTTAACAACACAATGGCTCCGAGTGGTACACCCAAGATAGTTTACAAAATTATTGCGGTTCACTCCAATTGCATTTCCTCCATTATCAAACTCCACAACCAATTTGGATCCACTGCCACTTAGCGCTATTAACTTCTTCAACAGAGTGATGCCCCTTTTCTTGTTAAGTATTTGGTGTTGCACATCAAGTTGCTCCAGTGCTTCAGTGGGTACATGTGCATCATCAACCTAAAATTTGACAAATACAAACACACTGAATTAGCCCAATATAGAAATATAGGATATATGACAGAACTAGAAGATAATGAATTTTATAGAAATACAGGATATGTTTTTAGAACTTACATTGGTATCGTCGCCATGCTCGTCATGGACAGCATGCTCATCATGGACTTCATGCTCATCATGGACATCATGCTCATCATGGTCAGCCATCTGAAAATGTCATTAAAAAGGCAAACATTTAGCATTTGTATTAACTAGAAAAAGGCAAACATTTAGCATTTGTATTAACTAGAAAAAGGCAAACATTTAGCATTTGTATAAACATACATGTATCTAAAATTGTGATCTTTTATCAATTAACAATCCTTCATTGTGATCTCCACGCACATATAAGTCATCATTAGCTTCGATATTTTGTGGAGTTGGCAACCCAACTGAGAATGGACTGGAGTCATCATACTTATCATAGTACTCTTCTTCATCTATAGGATCTTCAATGAACAGTCTTTTACCATGAAGAACAACCGACCATTTATCATTTGCAGGATCATCAATATAGAATATTTGTTTCGCCTGTGATGCCAATATGAATGGTTCACCCTTCTCGCCAATCTTTTCAAAGTTCACCAAAGTGAAACCCAATTCATCCACTATAACTCCTTTGGTTTTATCAACCCAATTACATTTAAAGAGCGGAATTTTGAAATCTATGTAGTCAAACTCCCAAATGTCTTCCATGACACCATAATATGACATTTTAGCTTCACGTGGACTCTTATCCTTTGCACTTGCAAAGTACATAGTCGACGCTTGAAGAGTGACACCACTATTTTGGACGACACCGTAATCAGACGCATGTCGTAGGATCCCATCATTATTTTTCTTAACATCTGCATGCCACCTCAAATTCTTTGCATCTTTCGGATTTGCAAACAAGCGTTGAAACCGTGATATTATAGGTAGATACCACAACACCTTGGCAGGAGAACCAGTTTTGGACTCCCCCGAAGTCGTCAATTTATACCGTGACGCACCACATTTTGGACAATCTTTCAAATCTACATAGTCCTTTTGAAATAATACACAATCATTCGGGCATGCGTGTATCTTCTTGGCCTCCATTCCCATTGGGAACAATATTATCTTTACCTGGTATGTTGAGATTGGCAGCTCGTTTCCTTCAAGAAGCATTTCTTTCAACAAAGTCAACAATGAAGTGAAGCTTTTGTCGCTCCATCTATTGTTAGCTTTCAACTTATACAATCTCAACACAGCGCTAAGCTTCGTAAACTTAGCACAGCCTGTGTATAACGGTATCTCAGCATCATGCACAATGTTTCTAAAGATAGGAGGTGGATCGGTGTGCTCTACCCTACAACTATCCAGCATCGCATCAACAATGTCTGTTGGAACTGGTTCGTTCACATTTACGTCATCGGAGGCAATTTCTTCTTCCACCCAAGCACTGCTATCGACATCTACTGGTTTCGATTTTGAAATATCTCCATGCCAGTGCCATTCTGTATAGCCTTGTACAATCCCATTGCACATGACATGACTTTTGATTTCCTCACCAGTGTTGACTTTCAAGTTGTTACCGCAATGCCTACATGGACATTAGAACCTATATGTAGGTTTTCTCCTATGTTCCTCGGCAGATCTAATAAACTGATCAAGACCAGATATAAACTCTGGGGTGCAACGATTATGAATGGACATCCATGATCTATCCATTCCAAAGAGAAAACAAGTATATATTAGGAAACAAGTATATATTAGGAAAAGATTAGGGTATACACTTACATCCTAAGTGTATAATGTGATGTCATTCTTATATATAATAAATGTGTACCACCTATCCTAAGTGAGATTAGGTGTTCAAGAACAGTCTCAAATCGGGGACTATCCAAGATTTACTCCTAATGAGTCAATTTTGGACGGGTTTCTAGGCCAACAAACACATTTGATGTCATTCTTATATATAATAAATGTATACCACCTATCCCATACTTGAACACCTAATCTCACTAGTAAGTGTATAATGTGTATTGGGTTTTAAAGAAAATTTCGGCAGCATTTCCCCGCTATTCTCTAAGTACATATGTACTTAGAGAACAAACGGGGAAATGCTACCGAAATTTTCTCGAAAACCCAATACACATTATACACTTACATCCTAAGTGAGATTAGGTGTTCAAGAACAGTCCCAAACTGGGGACTATCCAAGATTTACTCCTAATGAGTCAATCTTGGACGGGTTTCTAGGCCAACAAACACATTTGATGTCATTCTTATATATCATAAATGTGTACCACCTATCCCATCCTTGAACACCTAATCTCACTAGTAAGTGTATAATGTGGATTGGGTTTTCAAGAAAATTTTGGCAGCATTTCCCCGTTGTTCTCTAAGTACATATGTACTTAGAGAACAAACGGGGAAATGCTACCGAAATTTTCTCAAAAACCCAATACACATTATACACTTACATCCTAAGTGAGATTAGGTGTTCAAGAATAGTCCCAAACCGGGGACTATCCAAGATTTACTCCTAATGAGTCAATCTTGGACGGGTTTCTAGGCCAACAAACACATTTGATGTCATTCTTATATATAATAAATGTGTGCCACCTATCCCATCCTTGAACACCTAATCTCACTAGTAAGTGTATAACGTGTATTGGGTTTTCAAGAAAATTTCGGCAACATTTCCCTGCAGTTCTCTAAGTACATATGTACTTAGAGAACAAACGGGGAAATGCTATCGAAATTTTCTCGAAAACCCAATACACATTATACACTTACATCCTAAGTGAGATTAGGTGTTCAAGAACAGTCCCAAACCGGGGACTATCCAAGATTTACTCCTAATGAGTCAATCTTGGACGGGTTTATAGGCCAACAAACACATTTGATATCATTCTTATATATAATAAATGTGTACCACCTATCCCATCCTTGAACACCTAATCTCACTAGTAAGTGTATAATGTGTATTGGGTTTTCAAGAAAATTTCGGCAGCATTTCCCCGTTGTTATCTAAGTACATATGTACTTAGAGAACAAACGGGGAAATGCTACCGAAATTTTCTCGAAAACCCAATACACATTACACACTTACATCCTAAGTGAGATTAGGTGTTCAAGAACAGTCCCAAACCGGGGACTATCCAAGATTTACTCCTAATGAGTAAATCTTAGACGGGTTTCTAGGCCAACAAATACATGTATGTTGTCATTCTTTACAAATAATTTTAAATTTCAATAAAATACATAGTTACATATATGCATGTTCATACAATCATTATAATATAATTAGATTTGGGACAAAAACATATTAGAATTTATACATAATTCCAAATCTAATCAAATACATATAATGCATTTTTATCACAAGAATATAATCGATGAAAAAAAGTAGAGAAGGACCAGCCTTGTCAAAGGGAAGAAGGCAGAGGCTCCGGTGGCTCTGGCTGGAGGAGTAGCTAGCAGCGACGTCGGTGGAGGAGCAGCTAGCAGTGAGGCTGGAGAAGATGGTTGCGGCGGCGTGAAGGCGGTAGAGGAGCATCTAATCTCAGGCGTGGTGGCGCTGGAGCACCTAATCTCAGGCGCTGGAGTAGCAGTGGCGGCGGAGAAGGGGGCGCGGCGGAGAAGGGGGCGCGGAGAAGGGGAAGAAGGTAGCAGCAGTGGCAGAGGAGAAGGGGGCGCGGTGGCGCTGTCGTGGAGGAAGAAGGAGCTTTTAGTGGAGGAGAAATCATTAGCGTGGTCGGGCGACAGCAGAGAAGAAAAGGGAAATCGGCTCGCGATGAAACAGAAGAAAGGGGAAGAGTCGGGCGATCGCGGGATATTAAGTTCCCAAATAGCGTCGGTACAACCGACTCCTAAACATCTTTAACGTCGGTTGTTTGAAACAACCGACGTCCAATTGGACAATATTTACACGAAATTGTTTGGCGGGAACCACTTTCAGCGTCGGTTATCAAAGGATAACTGACGCTGAAAGTGACACTTTTCGCGTAAATTTTCATCACACATAGGCGTCGGTTTCTATCTACATAATCGACGCTTAAAGTGACACTTTGTTTTGCGTGAAAATTAGATTTCGTGGGCGACTTTAGGCGTCGGTTTGTTATTAACAACCGACGTTGTATTCAAAACGGTACCCGTGTCTGGCTGGTCTTCGAATATAGACGTCGGTTTGCCTAAATAACCGACGTCTAATATTTTAGGCGTCGGTTTTCCTAAAGAACCGACGCCCAGAAAAGCGACACTGAATGTTGTTTCTGTAGTAGTGAATTGTAGAGTGTCCAATAATATGAAGACATCCTATTATAAAAAATAGATATATTTTAGTGGAATTTTGAATTCATCATGATAATATTAGTGATCTAACCTTTGGGTTTTCCATTTCCTCCTTTTTAATGATGATATACATTTCTTATATATTGAGAACATGAGAACTAGGAATTCATACCATTAAAGTCAAAAGGTTTTTATGATGCATCTGTAGTGAACCTCCCACGATTAATACTTCAATCTCTTCATTATTTCAAAATCATTATTAGAATTCATTATTGCTATGCGATTTATGTAATCTATGATACATGATCCTTAGATTATTTCTTTCAATAAAAAGTGTACAAGTATAAACATTTTACTATATACATAGTTGTAATCTTTTTCCCTTTTTTCATATCAAAAAGTGTAGAAGCGTTAGAAAGCAAACATATAATGTGATAAATTACATCAATCAATTAATATTGAATTACCAAGATGCAATTAAAATGCATGTGTTACTCAAGCATATGAGATTGAACATTTAATAGAAAAGGTTTAAGTTCATGAAATTTAAGAAAAATATACAATGGGCGCAAAAGAAATAAGAAAATTATGATAAGTAAGAAAATAAAGTACACACCTGAGATGCAAGTGCTCTTTATTTACATCATTATTCTCATAAATATATCTTAAAGACACTAATACTTTATGTATAGGTTGTTATTTAATAAGATTAAGTTATAATCATCATGCTCATATCTAGAGTCTAGAGGAAAATATTGATCATGTTGAGCTTGTTCTTCATTTGTATCTCATACTCAATAACAACAATATCATATTCAATTTCTTCTTCACGGGTGACATCATTTTCATCCATTTATAGAGTTCTTAAACTTGTTTCTTTGGGTAACATCTATCAATAATATTTCATACGATGAACCAATGATTTAAGTGCATGGGTATCCCTAAAGGTGCAAGAAAAAACTAGTCATAGATAGAAAGGATTTTAGGGATTCACAATGATAAATGAAGTTGTAATGGTTTAATTGGTGGACTGTCCAATTGTGGAGTGAGTGAGTATGGTGATGGGGAAGCAGAGGTAGAGGCAATGAAGTATTGATCATAAGTATAATATGTATAGTCAATAGAAGGAGATAAGGTTGGATCCACCTGTATAGATGGGATACAAATAGGAGTAACCATGGTTCTTATTTTCCATGTGTGGGAGAGGTTATCTTGGATGCTGATGGTGGCTTGGTGGATATTGTCAGTGAATTTTTGAAATTGGTTGTATCGCTTCATCATATAGCCCATCATTTATGCATTATTATGAAAGTTATCTAGCATAGATGGAGGTGAAGTTAGTTATGTTTCTTATTTAGGTTGGGATGAGGTAGAACTAGCACATGGGTAAGAGTAGAAAATATCTTGACTCCAATCATTTTTTTATTGAGGTGTCACTTACATTGTTCCTTTGAGTCTTGGTTTGTATCCAGGCTCCAAGCTCAAGAAACATGGATTTCTAGTGGCATGCTCAGAGTATCCACAAATCAAGTTTGGGTTGGAGACTGGTATCCATTTTGTTTCATCAAATAAAGTAGATGATGATGAGTAGAATGATTCATACCTACATCACTAAAACAATTTACATTATATAATACACAAGAATTGAGGTGTTCTCATTTATGTCCATTTAGTTACACTTTGGATAGAGTCTTCAATTTACTATGAGGGAAATGGTTTTCATGGTTTGGGTGAGGGATCAGATATGGAGGGGCTCACTGTTGTAGTACATTGCCTTATGTTTCTTGAACCCCATGTGTAAACCACTAATTCATAGTGAAATCATAGTTCTTACATAGTTTTTCAAAATTGGTTAAATATATAACAATAATATACACTCTCTCCCATGTTTAGAATGTATATCAAGCTATAAAAATTGATTTAGATCATTTTTAGATATTTGAACTATAATCTCATTTGTTATGAAAGAGAAAATTAATAGAATACCTTCTTAGGGAATAAGAGTTGTGTACTTCCATGCCACTTTGACATAATATTCATCCATGATTATTTACTTCAAAGATGCTTATAGAAGGAAAGATATAACAAATCAGAGAATCAAGTGCAAATCTATTGAGGAAGTTGTTTGATGTCTAGTTCCTTCAACCCAATACTCTCATAATCTCTAAAAGGAAATGAAGATTTAGGAAGAATTTCCTCTACCTGTGTATGAAACAAATAACATCAAAGTAAATGGTCTATGAAAACATTATATGGATTGTCTTACCACACTTCCCTAGGAATATATTTTCTTCTCTTATGGATATTCACTATCATGAGAAAAGATTTAAAGATGACCACTTTAGGAAGAAATAGAGTTAAAAAGAGGGCTTTGGAGGTGAGAACTACCTTGGGCCTCGAGTTTAGGGTTATGAGGGGGGCAAGCAATGAGGAGTGACAAGATGAAAGATTGTCGCTTAAGAAAATCTAAATCTAGAGGAATTTTCTTGGAGCGCACTGCTTATATATAAATAAGGCACATAGTGTATATTCTTACATTTTTGGATTACTTTGCAAATGACAATTGGTTGTTTCAACCCCATGTTAGGTTGTCAGAGATAATTCCTCAGTAAATTCCCACCTTTTGGATGCCACTATTAGAACTAAAAATGGAATTGGTTGGATTTTTTAGGATAGTTTTAGCAGACTACACAGTTGGTTCACTATTATGATACTTTATAAAGAAATATAAATGTCCATGCAATAAGTATAAGTGAGATCTATCACTACATGCATTTAGTAATGAAATTCCATTCCCTCATATTCCATCTTTAACAACTGAATCACATCAAATAAAATTTAAAAAACATAATTTATAAACACAGATTTCATACAATATAGGCATAATTTTGCATTACAATTAAGAGAATATGGTCGAGGCATTACATTCATATAATTAGGCGAAATGAAATTTTAGCAAAAATAGTGATAAGAAATTTTAATCTAATAAATTAGAATTGGTCCCTAAGTAGAGGAAATGTCTACAAGTTGATTTTGTGTGTCAAGATGTGTGATATAGATATAGTACCTAGAAATGGGATGATAACCTCCCATTTTGTGATGTTATCTTACTAGTTTTTCTTAATTTTCCATACTCTTTCTTAGATAAATTAGATATAATCCTTAACTTTCTATGTTATTATGAATTCACCATTAAGCCAACATTTATCTTTTTCTTCTTATAGAAAAACCCAAAAAAAATTACAAAAGCCCCAAACGGTCCCAAGACCGAATGAAGTCCAAACGATCTGAAGACCGAATGAACTCAAATGGTCCCAAGACCGAATGAAGTCCAAATGGTCCCAAGAATGAATGAACTCAAATGGTCCCAAGACTGAATAAAGGCAAACGGTCCCAAGACCGAATGAAGTCCTAACGTTCCCAAGACCATATGAACTCAAACGGTCCCAAGACCGAATAATGGCAAACGGTCTGGAGACCAAATGAAGTCCAAATAGTCCCAAGACCGAATGAACTCAAACGATCCCGAGACCGAATAAAGGCAAACAGTTTGGAAACTGAATAAAGGAAAATGGTCCCAAGACCATATGAACTCAAACGATCCCAAGACCGAATAAAAGAAAACGGTCCCATGAAGGCAAACGGTCCCGATACTGTATGAAGCCAAATGGTCCTGAGACCGTTTGAAGCCAAACGGTCCTGAGACCGCATGATGCCAAACGGTCCCCAAACCATTAAAGACCCAAATGGTCCCAAGACCATTTGGGACTCCTTGGAATCCTATAAATAGAACTGAAGGAGTTCTCATTAGGCATCGAATTCTTGGATGCCCAAAGGCTGCCCCAACCATTCCAGAGTTGTTTCATCTTCCATCCTCTACCCCAAGGCTACCGGTCCAAGATCCACACTTCATCAAGTTGCTTTCTCTCTCATCGACATAGAAGGTGGGAAGTGAAGAAGTCTTCATCAAGTCAACCAAGAGGTGTGAAGATAGTTTCTCTCTACTCCAAGGGGTCGACCTTCCTCCATCCTATGTGGAGATGATGCTTTCTTTCTCTCTTCTCACCTCCTTCTTTGTTCTTGCCATGAGCGAGTAGTCGCATACACTAGGGTGCGGGTATTAGTCCCGCTACCCATTTTTTCATTTCATACATTGTAATTCATGAGTTTGCAATAGAAAAATATTATCTTTTTAGTTCAACATCAATCATTTAATGAATGCTAGTTGCTTGATCACCAACTTGTGTTTTCTATTATCTGTTAGTGCAAATTATCTATGTTTGTACTTCTAGATTCAAATATTGATTGCTTATTGGATCCAGATTGTATGTAGTCACCATTTGTTTGGTTCGGTATCTAGGAGCGTTTCCCAAGGAGTGGCAAACCACTCTCGGTTCTCCAACGCAGCAGCAGGTGTTGTCAGCTCAGCACTCAGGCCTTTCTCAAAATGTCTGATTCACTCGTCATCTATCACTGCCATGTGAGGACAAAACCTTAACATGTCCATGAACTTCTCTTCATACTCGGTGATGTTCATCATTCCTTGGCGTAGGCACTCAAACTGGCTGATCTTCTCATCCAGATACATTTTTCAGAAAGTATCTGCTGATGAACTCTCGCCGGAAGATCTCCCAACCGATCTCCTCACTGGGTCACTTCTCCTCCTCGATGGGCCACCAATGGCCAGCACTGCCCTTCAGAAGGTAGACAGCGTGTTTGACTTTTTCTGCTTCAGGGATGTCGAGGATCCAAAAGGCCTTCTCAAGACCTGTCAGCCACAGATCTACATCCATTGGATCAGCCATCCCAGCATAGTACGAAGCTCTGACTTGGCGAAGCCGCTCAAAGGTCTTCCCAATACCCGATGTTTCACCATGGGGAGCCTGTGCTCTCGGCAGAGGCACTGGCAATCTCTCTACCATGAGATTCATCGTAGCCATCATCTTCCCCATAAGTTGTTGGTAGGCAGGGTTTTCGAGAATGGTTGGGTCAAGTTGGGGGACCTCATGCACCTGATCTCCATGTGCCTGCCCTCCTGCTCCATCAACTGATGCAGCATCGCTACTCTCGGCAGCATGTTCTTCATGGTTTCCAGACATCTTGGCTTTTTCTTCTGCTGAGGGCAGAAGATAATTTTTAGAAAATCTGGAAAACTCACAAGAACAGACACAACCTAGTCCTAGATCCATGTAGACTCAGTGAACCTAGGGCTCTGATACCAAGCTTGTGTCGACACATCCCGCTATCACACAGACAACAAGGTGCCACACGGAAACGTGCAGAAAACACCATAAACCACCTATTACCAAAAACACGAATTAAATAAAATCGATTTCGTAAAGTAGATAAACCAATAAACTATTACATTCAGATCCTCATCCTGCAAGAAGACAGGTTATATAAACATTTACAAGTCTTGATACATGTCCAACGCTTATAAGATCAACTGTCTTGTCATCACATAAGTTCATCACTTGTTCATACATACATAGCGGGCCACATCCGGCCAGCTGTAGGATATAAAAAGCTTCAGTAGCTACATATCATAAAACAGCGTCAAAACACCCCCGAGGACCTGAGAGTACAGGGATGACTCTAGGACTCTACTACAAAAAAACAAAACAACATTGTATCCATCTCTTGTCTTCTACGGCTCTTCTTGCTGCTCGGTCGCAACCCCGCGACCACCACCACGTCTAGCACGAACACCTAAAAAGGTTGTAAACCAACGGGGTGAGATACACAGTCCCAGTGAGAAACATAACTCCCCGCCAAAACTATAAAACATAAAATGTTAAAGCAACAACAGCAGATAATTGATAAAGTGTGCAATAAGAGCAGTATATAGAGTAAGGTTGTTATTACCATCAAGCTTAGTAAGATATATGGGAGGCATATGACCAAGCATTTCTTTATGGAACATGATTGACAATATAAGATTTATAAGAACTTACCACAAGATATAAGGATCGTACGCACAAGTGCATAGTTCAACTAGATCAGCTATATAAGCAAGGCCTCAATCAATGTTCTGTATTTTGCTCTAAGCAAGATATACTATTCGGTTGGATTACAATTTGTTATGCCCTGAGGAAGTGAGCTATACCGCTCAAATCCAACCTTCAGTTGCGAAACCCAAGTCGGTGCCATAAAAGGTCAATGAAAGAGTCAGACTTCATGACCACCCACCTCGTGGTTAGTGTACGAACACAAGCAGGACCACAATCTCATGCTTAAGTGGCCTCAGCCACATGGTCAGCTCCCGTAGGCTACCCTTTCTCTAGCCCTCCTTGGTACAAGTCTCGATGCTAGTATATCTGAGCCACGGGCCAGTTCACCATGCTCCCTGAGCCATGAATGCATTCATGCTCTATCACATTGAGCCATGGGTCTGTTCACCATGCTCTAATACACATCTTGAGTCTACAACTGAAGTTGCACTCTAACATCCTCATTTTCATCTAGGAGAAACCACACATATTCAATAATATGTGCTTCCAGGTTAACCCGTAGGAGAACCTGTTTCACCCTCAACAGCTAATGACGATGATGGATCTATGGCCAGGGCAAACTACAAGATATGTTCCACTGTAATTATTTAGTATATTTTAAGTGGATTGTTGAGGCAACTAGGTTGTAACATATAAATAATGTTAAGTTACATTATTATTATCACCATCACATTATCCCGGGATCTCAATCCCTCATCATAAGAAACCACTGCCTCTAAAGGCATTCTCATCACTTGGGATAACAATCCCTAATCTCATCATCAGAGGATAACACCTCAACTAGACACTTTAGCCAAAATCAGGTCCTCAGACCTAGACACATCATACAGGTGATGCAGGTTATCTCATCAACAAGAGTGACCATCACAATGTCGTGTTATTCAACATATATACCTCATAGCCCTTACCTGGCTATGAATCCACATGAAACACCTGCATGGTTAGTATACACATTCATAGAGATAACTGAAGCCATTAAGGATTTAATAAATTGATCATGTTATCAAGTATAGGGAAACATTGATGATTATAAGCTTTATCATTCATGGTATTATATTCATCAGCATATATTGTGCCTCATACCTGGGACCATAGACATGGGTCACATCATCATGTGAAGCAACTCATGCTTCCAAGCTCATCATAACAATTCATCATCGTATATATAGGATTCAAGGAGATCATAACACATATAATATAATTATTAACCTGGAACTATCATCTATATAACTAATGGGATAGTGGCAAGGAAAGTCAAGTTTCAGGAATTTCTCTTTCAGATTCTCAATCTGAGGGAATTCTGACAATGTCACAAAGAGATAATATTAATCCATCATCATCTAAGTATGGACCTTGTGTCCAATAGTCCATCATGTTGTCATCCCCACATAACAAGAGGAAGCCCTAGTAAAGATTAGCTCTACTCACTAGTACAGAAATGGTCTATAGCGTCGGTTTTTTTAAGCCTATAGCGTCACTTTTCAGCCGACGCATAAGTGGTCGTCGCTACAAAAATTGCTCTATAGCGTCGGTTTTTTTAACCCAAAAAAACCGACCTTGTATAGTAAAAATTGACCCTATAGGCCCTAAAAAACTAAACTCAAATAAGAAATGAATTTGTACCTGAACCCTATAACGTCGGTTTTTAATAAATAACCGACTCTAAAGATTATTTCTAAGGATGGTTTGTTACTAAATAACTGACTCTAAAAAACCTATAGCTTCAACTTTTTTAAAAAAACCGACCTTATAGGTGTCTTGGTCGTTCCGCGTAGAATGGTCGTGCCGCATAAAATGGTCGTGTTGGGATGAGGTAGAACGGTCGTGCCGCCTAGCACGGCCGTGTTGGTCTATATTAGCACAGCCGTGCTACACGGCACAGCCGTTCTACCCCATCCCAACACGGCCGTTTTATGCAGCACGGTCGTTCTACGTGGAATGGCCAAGACACATATGGCGTCAGTTTTTTAAGAAAACCGACGTTATAGGGTCGATTATTTTTTAAAATTTCTATAGAAACTGAACAGAATAAAACAAAAGAACAAGAACAAGATATGGGAGATGGGAGCATTGATGCTCAACCGTCACCATTCAAAACCACACATTCATAACAAAAATGATTCATATATGGAGTTGAGTACACATAGTCACATCATAATTTACAAAATTATAGATTGCAAGTCTGAGATGATATTAAATGTCAGATACAAAAGTAAATATGAAAGAGTACTGAAACCACATACATAAATAGAATGTAACTGACATACTTATTCCAATGCCATATTGACTTCATTTAGAAAAGCATCTGACCACTCTTCTCAGAATTCATTTAAGTCCTCACGTGTGTAAGGCTGAGTTGTAAAGATCTGTAACAGAAAATGCACATGCTAATATTTTATAAAAATGACCACAACTCACTTGTAAATTTATGATGTTATTCTTTATTACTTGATCTATAGTCTGAATGTCATTTGATGCTTGTTTGATAATAGTTTGCATATATTTCATTACATAGTAACCACAAGCCCAACCATTATTTTGTATAGGACACTACAAATAACAAATTATACTTAATGTTAGTAACTACTATAAATAGAAGACTATAAGAGTTGACATATAAGAGTTGAAAATTAATACATATAAGACTAAGTAGTTGTCAAAGTAGCTACCTTGACATTTTTCAAAGTCAATGTCTTTAATTTTGTGGGTATTTGTCCTCCGCCTTTACGAAAAGATTTTATACCCCTATCAATTAAACGATAGTTGGTAAAATAGAAATTCTAAACAAAAATATCATGTTGAAGCATTGACTATATTTATTCTTACACCATAGCTGGCAACAATTTGTGACCCCTTGTTGTTTTTCCCATTGGGTCAAGATAATAAAGAGTCATCAATTTTGGGACAATCACCACTAATTCCCAATGTCTAGATCTGAGTAAGAATAAAACAAACATTAAAATAAATACATTTGTTCATTATTAAAATTATATTGAATAATAATACTTACTGGACGTTAAAAGGAATTATGATAATTTCCTTTCCCACAGTAGCAAAATATTTGAATGCATCAGAGAAGTACTCACTCACTTCCTCAATATGTGTCTCCACCTGACTAGTGTCCGAAGGAACTAAGAATCCAACATTCTTTATATCAAAGTTTGTGGCCTCGGTATATAAATGGTTGTTAAACATTTATAATTATTTTCATATGTAGAAATAAGTTAAAAATGTGTACTGGAATTTTCTATATTGATAGATCCTTACCTTATCCATACTTCTAATATTGAAGTATTTAGCCAATCATAATGGAACAACTCTATAATATCATCAAGAAAAATATAATTGTCAAAGTCCCTCCTAGTTGCATCTTCTATTAAATTGATCAACATTTGTAGTCTAGAGCTTTGGTTGGCTAAGTATCGACACAAACATTTACATTTACTTCCCAACTTGTCGAATGTGGATTCTGGAATAATAGATGGCTTGGGCATAGGAGGATGACTAGTTGAATTTTTACTTTTTGGTTTGCAAACTTGTTAATTAAATTACATACTTCTATTACACGAGTTCATATATGCAGTCAAATATGAAAAACATGGTAAAATTCAAGTATACCTTGTCATTGATAACCAAGTGTCTAGGCCAACCCACCATAGCACCCTCTACTTCTTCAACTGTACTATATTTAGGATTAGGCATGGGTAGTGGTTTGTCCCCCATTGCATCATACACAAGATGGATGGACACACGGAAAATGTCATCAGTAATTTGTTGGCAATGCAATGTACCACCAAGGTTGTACACCTTACCCGCTGCCATAATATTATATTCTGGAACCTCCATTGCAAGTTTACAGTTCATACCAACCTAGATTGAAATAATATAGGTTATATAAGAAGCAGTAGAACAGATACATGTTACAACTATATATATTATCATATATATATCATACTAATAACACAACATATAGAACAAAAACATACTGCAGATTGTTGTGGTGGGTCATTGAGAGTGCTCCCATGAACTTCTACAACTGGAGCATGGCCAGCTTGTACCTCATCACTTGAGAGACGCATCGTATGAATAGGTTCAGAAGGCTGAGTAGGTTGAAATGAAGACATTATTTCTTGTACTTTCTGCGCTACTAATGCTTCAACCTCCTCTTGTATAAGACCTCCTGCACGACCTCTTTTAGATTGCGAAGGGCCAAAATAATACTTGAATCCTATGCCAGCTCCTAATCCCCTAACACGGCCAGGATGCTCCTTCGTACCAAGAGCAACTGATAGTTCATCCATGTGGCCAGTTGGGATGAACTTTCCTTCCTTCCTTTGCTCATGGAGATCAATTTATTCATAGTTAATAAAAATATTAAATCACAATATCAATTAGATATAAATAAATCTATGTTTGTGGGAGTTACTCTTTACTTAGTTGGGATAAACCTACCATCTTTTGTGCCACCTCCTTAGTTGCAGGGTTGACAATTTCACCTGCTCGATTCTTTCTAGCATCAATCCATGTCAAGTGTCGGGGTGGACGCTCAACTTCAGTTGTACTAGATTCTTCTCTAGAAGAGGATTGCTTCTCTTGTAGTTGGCGGAGGAAGGCATAACCACCGGGCCCCAAGCGATGGTCATGCACATTTTTGGCTCGTCTTTCCTTTTGAGCCTGGTGGATAGCCTGATCGTTTAAAATGAGATATTTCAATTCAGACTTGGCAAACATGTATAAAAATATTCACCTCCTTAATTGTATAAAATTAAAGATTCATACAATACATCACAATCTTTATTACCTGAAACTCTTCTGATCTCCTAGTTGCAACAATGTTTCCCACACCTCAGGATCTATAAAAATATATACATCTATTGCTTTCTTATTTTGTTTAGGATTATCTATAAATTCCCTTGCGAGATATGTCTTAAAACCCCTCCATCGTACACCACAACGTTGTAGCACCCTTTTCTTGTGATCTTTTTCATTTAGATGAAAAACACCTTATACATACAAAAGAAGCAATTAATAATGTTGTTTTGAAAAGCAATTAATTCCAAGCAAACTAAATTAGAATCAATAGATAAAAAAACACCCTATCACTTCCACTCACAGATATATCTTTCCATATGAGGTCTTTTTTGGCATTAGGAACATCATGCCAATTTTTTATATCTATTAGCACCTTACTGCGCGCGGTCGCCCCTACGTAATGCTTGAAAGCACTAGCATGTTACCCAATAGGTGCTCCTATGATATCAAACTGGACTGCAATTTTTCCCCTTTAGCCCTGAGCTCCTACATCCTACGCATCAGTGTGGGACCTCTACTTTTCTTAGCGTCACCACTACCATCGTCATGGTGCTCATGCTCATGCTCATGCTCAGAATGTTCATCTTCACTCGCCATTTTAGAACCTGCAAGTATACATGATAAAAAAAATAAGTGATAATAAAAGCACAAGTGATAAGGTATACTAGCTTGAATGATAATAAAATAAATAATTCAAATAATACATGCCTCTAGTATTGGTTGAGTTGTTAGTCAAGGAAAATTCCTTCAGCATGGTCTTGACGTTTATAATATTCATCAGTGTTATCTTCAACATTTACACTTGGCAAACCAACTAAGAATGGACTGGAATCATCATACTTTTCATAGTATTCTTCTTCATTTATAGGATCTACAATAAATTGTCTTTTTCCATGAAGAACGACAGACCAAATTTTATTTTCTGGGTCATCAATATACAATACTTGTTTTGCTTGGTCTACCATGATGAATGGCTCATCTTTCTCACCAATCTTTTCAAAATTCACCAATTTGAAACCCAACTCATCCACTAAAACTCCTTTGTTGTTGTCAACCCAATTACACCTAAAGATAGGAACTAAAACTTTGTATAGTCCATTTCACATATGTCCTCAATGATGCCGTAATATGACATCTCAGCTTCGCGTGGTCTTTTATCTTTGGCACTAGCAAAATACAACGAACAAGCTTGAACAGTGACCCCACTATTTTGAACTACACTACTTTCATCTTGACGCTTTGTGTAGTATGAAAATCCATTTATGTCATAACCTTCATATGACATGACATCCATTTTTGGCTTAAAGGCGAGCCATTTTATGTTCTCAGCAACATTATTCGGTGATTCAGATAGTTGATTAAATACTTTCTCTTCAAACCACCTAATAAATGTTCGATTATGCTCTCTTGCAAGCCACATTGAACTGGATCGCGGATGATTTCTCTTGATAAGATCATTGTGTTCTGTGATGTAGCTACTAACTTCATCGATGTTGTGTAAAATATACAAATGTGCTTGTTCCCACAACTCACGACTGATTCCTTTCACTCATCCTCCCAGAGTTCCTTTGCCACAATAAGATTCAGTGTGATGGGAATTTTTTAGATCGCTAGAAGTTTCATTGCAATTTAAAAAATCATTGCAAAATTCCATCACCTCCCTAGCCACGTAACCCTCAACAATACTCCCTTCAGGACGATAATGATTCTGAACATCACCTTTAAAAACACTCATGTAGCGTTCAAATGGATACATCCAGTGTAAGAAAATTGGACCCAACATTTTCACCTCCCTTGTAATATGTACTACAAGATGAACCATTATATCAAAAAATGAAGGAGGAAAATACATTTCAAGCTGACACATGGTAACAATTACATCTTTCTATAATTTATCAAGAGTATCAGGATGTATCACTTTGTTGCATATTTCATTGAAGAAGAAATAGAGTCTTGTGATTGCAAACCTTACATGCTTCAGCAATATAGATCGAATAGCCACAGGTAAAATTTGTTGCATTAAGGTGTGACAGTCGTGAGATTTGAGACCTATCAGTTTTAGATCCTTCATTGATACCAATCTATGAATATTAGAAGAGTTTCTTTGTGGAACCTTAATATTATACAAGCACTCACAGAAAGTCTTTTTCTCCTTCTTTGACAAAGTGTAACAAGCTGGTGGTAAATATGTGCGGCGACCCCTGATCTCCACTGATAATTCTTTTCTTATACCCATTAATTCTAAATCTTTTCTAGATTTGATGCCATCTTTAGTCTTTCCTGGTATGTTCAATAGTGTACCGATGATGCTATCACAAATATTTTTTTCAACATGCATGACGTCAATGCAGTATCTAATTGCCAAAGATCTCCAATAAGGAAGATCCCAGAATATTGACCTCTTCTTGTATAGAGATTTGTCACATGTGACTGTATGAATACTTGAACTCTTTCCAAATTCATTAATAATATGTTTCACCCTATCATATACAACATTTCCTGGTATAGGTTTAGGAGCACATCATTCCTCAGTTGACCCATTAAAGGTTTTGTGTTGCCTTCGATAAGGATGCACTGGTGGGAAAAATCTTTGATGACCAAGATATATGATTTTACCACCATGTTTTAGTCTGATTGAATTAGTATTTTCCTCACAAACAGGACATGCTTCGTAACCTTTTATGCTATATCCAGACAAATTTCCATAAGTTGGAAAGTCATTAATCGTGCAAAACAACATAGCATGCAAACTGAAGTTCTCTTTACATGAAGCATCATATGTCATAATACCTTCTTCCCATAGTTTCATTAGGTCATCTATTAGAGGTTGAAGGTAAACATCAATATCATTTCCAGGTTGCTTGGGCCCTGATATCAATATTGACAACATGACATACTTATTTTTCATACACAACCAAGGAGGAAGATTGTATATAACAATCATAACAGGCCACGTGCTATGTTGGCTTCTTAATGTACCATATGGATTCATTTCATCTGTACAGAGTCCAAGTCTTAAGTTTCTTGGTTCTTTACCAAATTGAGGGTATAATAAATCAATTTTCTTCCATTGTGGTGAATCAGATGCATGTCGTAGGGTGCCATCCTCATTGGCCTTTAACTCCCCATGCCAAGACAAATTTTTCGCATCTTCTATATTAGAAAATAAGCGTTGAAATCGTGGTATTATTGGTAGATACCACATCACCTTCACAGGAGAGCCATTTTTAGCCTTAGCTGAATTTGTGGTCTTATACCTTGACGCACCACATTTTGGACAATTTATTAAATTACTATAGTCCTTCTGAAATAACACACAATCATTTGGACATGCATGAATCTTCTTAGCCTCCATTCCCATTGACATTATTTTCTTTGCTTGATATGTTGAGATTGGAAGCTCATTGCCTTCAGGAAGAATTTCCTTTAACAAACACGACAGTGAAGTGAAACTCTTATCGCTCCACCGGTTTTGAGCTTTAAGAGTATATAATCGCATCACATCACTCATCCTCGTGAACTTAGTACAACCCTTATATAAAGGCTTTTCAGCATCATGGACAATGTTTGCAAATAAAGAAGGTGGATCGACATTGTCCCGACAACTACGTAGCATCTCATCAACCATATCATCCTGAATTGGGTCATCCTGAATCGGTTCATCATTGAAATTATCATCATTATCTATATATTCTATGCCACAACTATTAGTATCGACATTTTTTTATCCATTATTAATTTTCTCTCCATGCCAATACCATTCATTATAACCTTGTATGATCCCATTACATATGACATGATTCTTAATTTCCTCAGCAATATCAACTTTCCAATTGTTACCACAATGTCTACATGGACAATAGAACCTATCTATAGGTAGTTTCCTATGTTCCTCAGCAAATCTGATAAATTCATCAAGACCATTGGCAAACTCTGGACTACAACGGTTCTTGATAGACATCCAACTTCAATCCATTTTCTATATCACATTAAAAATTAATTATAAAACTAAGCATTTAATATTAATACTATAAGCTGTAAGTTTTTATTGATAGGAAGTTAATTACTTTTATACTAAAGTGTACCACCTATCCCATTTTTGAATATTTAATCTCACTAGTAATTGTATAATGTATGTTTAGTTTTGAAGAAAATTTCAGCAACATTTCCCCTAAGTTCTCCAAGTACACCGATGTAAATGATAAATAACCACTCACATATGTACCCAAAGAACAAATGAGGAAATACTACTAAAATTTTCTTCAAAACTAAACATACATTATACAGTTACATACTAAGTGAGATTAAATATCCAAAAATAGTCCCAAACTGGGGACTATCTAAAATTTACTCCTATGAGTAAATTTTGAACGGGTTTCTAAGTTGATACATGCATAAATGTATTATTGTCATATTTATATATTAAGTTAAACATCATGTATCGATGATCTCATATATAAACCCTAAAGTGTCAATCTGAGAATACACAATTATGTTATAATGTATTAATTAGGGGTCAGTATATATCAATTTATAGGAGCAATAACAAATTAAAAATTGATAAATTTTGATTATTTTGCAACTCAGCCAACACGGTCGTGCTGCCCAACATGGACGTGTTGGTTGAGTTGCAGAATAATACAAAATTGTCAATTTTTAATTTGTTACTGCTCCTAATACGGTCGTGCTACCCAGCACGGTCGTGCTACCTGGTCAGTTGCTGGAAAGTAAATGTAAACGGAGGAGTGATGAGGCGGCAGAGAGAAATACCTTGAGAAGAACCGGTCGGTGAGGGAGCTTGTGTGGGAAAAGAACTGAAGAGAGATGTGCACGGCCTTTGCAACGCCTAAGGCGTTGTCGCCTTTCAAGGAAGAAAGCACTGGAGAGAGATGCAACGTCGTCGTCGTCATCCAAGGAAACGGCGCCGGAGATGGTGGTAATGAGCGTCGTCGTCACCGGAGATGGTGGTAAGAAGCTTGGGCGTCATCGTCCAAAGAAAATGGCACTAGTTTGCCTCTTTTCAGACAAGGAGATGGTTGTGAGAGGTCACCTTTGTAGAGGCGGCGTTGCTTTTCTTCGGGCGCGGGATCGGAAACGACGAAGAAGAAGTGGCAAATTGGAACCTAAACCGGACTATCGGGTTCCTATGTGCAATAATAGAAGACATGTAGCGTCAGTTTTGGGTAAAAATCGACCCTAAAAGTCTACTAAAAAAAACGCTGCCCGGGCTTAACCTATAGCGTCGGTTTTTTAAGATAACTGACGCTATAGACCTAACTTATAGCGTGGGTTATCTTAAAACACCGACGCTATAGGTTAAGCTCGGGCAGCATTTTTTTATATACTTTTAGGGTCGGTTTTTCACTAGAACCGATGCTATAGGTCAACATTTGTAAGGTCGGTTATATATAAAAACTGACTCTAGAGTTCCAAAGTGGTGCCCGCATTTTTTGTTGACCCTTTAGCATCGGTTATTTTAAAAAACCGACCCAATAGATCGAGGCGCGAAGCCAAAATCACACAAATTTTTGCGGCGGGAAACCTATAAGGTCAGTTTTTATGATAAAATCGATGCAGTAGTTTATTAGGTCAGTTATTATAGTAAAAATGACGCTATGGGCAGTGACGTTACTGACTAGAAATGTAGTAGTGACTATGTACTACATACTATTACTTAACCATTCGAGGATACCTCAACTATCAACTAACTCTCCAAGGTCAAAGTAGGGAGGACCATGAATTACAACATTATGACAACTACCAACTTAGGGTGTCGTACAGGTGGATCCTAGGCCCCAAGCACAAGACTCCCCACTCTACTTTCCATGAATCATCCATAGATGATGATGGTTCAAAACCAATGTAAAACCATCACCCACATGGTGATCCCTTCCCTCATCCATGAGGTTGCAATGAAAAAAGATAAGTACACCAACATTGCATCCATCATAAGGAAGTAGCTCAAAGTGTTGAAGGCCCAATTGGCCTTCTAATGACCCAAAGGAATCTATAATAGACATGGTCATTTCATAAGAAGAGTTTGCCATGAACTACATGAAGGAATGCATTACTTAGAATCCCAAAAAAATAATATGACATTCAATCTAGCCTACTTCACAACACCTTAATCCATTATAAACTCATCACACTCACCAAACTCCAATGAGTGGATCATTGAGTGTGTGAATGAGAAATATGAAGACCCTTATGAGATTATGACAAGATGAATGTCATTGACTACAAGGAGGAAACCAATGATCTGAATTTAAAATAGATATTCAGATCATTCAATACAGTCCAACTTCACATCACCTACATCCATCATCGATTCACCACACTCACTAAAATCCAATGAGTGCATGGAGGACTATGGATCCCTCTATGGTGATCATGATGATTTATAAAAAAATCTTGAAGGATGGGGATCAATGCCATCTTTAAATTAGGTACCATAGAAAATATGCAGCAACTCATCAAATCCTTTTTATAGTAGGGACAAACTACACAATTGGCATAAGGAGGAGCAAGTTTTCCTCAGCATGAAACCACATTCACTTCCCAAAAGAAGACTCCCAGTATAAGAATGACAAAATAATATAATGGAGATCCCAGAGTTGTATTTTTCCATGATCCCTGATGCCTCCAACATCAACAAAAAATACCAATTATTAAAAAATGAAAATCACAAAAATGAATAGAAGATTATTTTTACAAACAAGATCTTGATAAATACTTCTCAAGATCAACATAAATATATAATGACAATAATAAATAATTAAAATATTTTCCCATCTTAAAATATATGTTGAATGAGCATCATTCCTTTCACACTGAAGATGAGATGTAAGCATTCAATCTCATCTCTAACACTGAGAAACATATTAGGGAACATCTATAACAAATTATCAAAGAGAAGATCTGTATGAACCCATTTTCAATTTAGACATCTAACTAGGGTTTAATTGGATGATTGCATGGTTAACTAGATTGATCCTTTATAAAGCTTGATTAATGGTGTTAGTCTGATCATGATTCTTTAGACTAAAAGAGAAACTCCAATTATACTTTTATTTCATATAATTAGGGTTTGAGAATCGTAAACCCCAGTCGCAAAAATTAGGGTTTTGGTAGCATATGAATACATAATCTGATAAATATAGTGGTGTAGTAAATGATGTTTAGTATTTTATATATAACTATATTTTGGCTGAAATTTGGATATATATTGAGAAACTCAATTATTAACCTTATTGTAAAATATCATCATTTTTTTAATATTCTGACATGTTTGTTGGTCGAGTTTCCCCAGGACAAACTTGGCTGACCATGCATTCAGGCTATAATATAGCAGCCTGGTATTTGTATTTTATCTTTGTATTGGTATATCAATTTCATCTTAAATTTTAACTATTTCTGGAAAACTCCATTTTCGACATTCTATTCAATTTTTATAATTTTTGGATGATGTTTGAATTCTACAGTGTGGTGTCGGCCAAATTTCTTATTAGTACAACTCGACCGACCATGTTGCAGACTGTAGTATAAAAATGTAGTATTTGATTTTTTTTATTTATTGGTAACTTTGAATGATCTAAAAAATTTTGGAGCTCAGAGATTTCATCTCACACAATATGCTAAATTTTAATAATTGTTGTAGGAGATTTGTCCTACTAAGTAAATGATCTTAGTAACATTTGTATGGCATAAAATGTTGCTAAAATAAAAGAAAATGTAAAGTTGGGTCAATTTGTAATTGACTCGAGCACCTTAATTGATCTATATAAGAAACCTAGAACCTATGGATCTCTCATATTTTGTGATTCATTCTATAGAAACAAAATTCTAGAGAGATAGGGAGAGTTAGGACTTGAGAGGAGAAAGTGATGGAATTGATGAGCTAGGGTTTCACCGTCTGAGAAATGATGAAATCGTGTAAGTTTAGCTTCTTTGCATGGCCTTTAATGGTGAATCTCACATTTAAAGATTCCATCCCTCTTATTTTATTCATAATGATATCAAATATCCCTCTTTTCTCACTCTTTTTCTCCTAATCTCCATTTCCAGGGGTTCTACATTGAGAGGAGGAAAAAATGGATTCAATATCTAGAACGTTGGTGGATTTCTAGAAATTCAGAGATTGATCTATGTTTTTAAGGTTCTTGTGACCTTATGTGAGTGTTTATCTCCTTCGTAAGATTTTTATTCATGTTGAAAGCTTAATTATATCCGGCATAAATAATCATAAACCTTGCTTGTATTTGAATGTAATTGGGTATTGATTTGGATAGATATTAGGGAATAAAATTCTACTAATTTTTATTATTTATCAGTGAATATAACTTTCTTAGTTCTTACTATATTGATTTAGGTTCCATGAAAAAACTCTATGGATAGAGGGATATGTTGTTTCATGTGAATATTACTTAAAAATCATCCCAATGCCTGATATTCTTGGGAATTGAATTGACATGTATAGAATCATACTTGATTGTATTAGAATGAATGATACAAGTGTATTGTTGAATCTTACTAAAATTGAACATGACATATAAATAAGGATAAATATGCGGTAGTGATCTTCCATGTTTAGGGTTTGTGTTGAGGGAATTAAATGAGTCAATTAATCAATGTATACCTATGTTAGATGGATGAAATATATGAAAATGGAAACTAGGGTTTCCATTGTGTAAATAACCCTAATGAAACCATGTGCACCATGACGAGATTACTAAATGATATGATTATTATGATATGTTGAACTAAGAATGATTTCTTGAAATCCCTAGAAGTTTAGTATTTAAGACAGGTATGAGTGATAAAGCTAGAGCTTGTATATAATCTTGTAAATGTGATGAAATGTTGAATTATAAGTATTAATACTTCAATAAAAGATGAAGAGACTTAATAAAATGATCTAAGCCTAATACTTCTATTTTAGTATGACTTGTGAATTGATGAGTAAACCCTCACATGGATATGGGTCCTTTTATACAACATAATAATACAAATTTGGGAAGAATGATTAGAGATTATGATGTAAGAAGGTGTAACCTAATCCATTCTTTTAAGATAAAGTGAGTATTATCATCAGAGACAATGATCTTTGTGAATTATAAGAATGACTTTAGAAGTCAATGACACAGTACACACAATTAATTTCAAGAAAGGAGACGAATAAGAATAACGAAATGGGGATGACAAGTTAAAAATGAAATTAATGAATTGTATACAATGGAGTATATAGTCTATATATTTTGATTACATGTGTGTTGACTTAAATTTAATAAATATATGAAAATTAATTATGAAGGATTTCAATGAGAGAGACTTTATAAATCAAGTAAATTTAGAATGATTTTTTCCTAGAGTAGTGATGATGAAATGAAAGAAGTTAAAACTAATGAATATAAAATGAAGGGAAAATGATGAAAATTAGTATATGGATCTAAGAACGTAACCCTAACCCTAAAATGATGAGATAGTGATGTTAATTATGATCTCATATAAGGGATAAAGGAATGCATATGAATATAGTTAAATTCGATTACAAGATGACGATCAAGGATATAACTTGGTTTATTAGAATGTGCTCTTGGATTGTAATTGTATGTTAGGATACTTGTATTCTTAGGATGTCCTTTTCTAATAGACTTCAAATGAGATCACTTATGTGTTGAATATTAGCTCTAACTGAAGAGTGGTAAATAGTATGAGTGAAGTATTGAATGTGTTATGCATGTTTATACTTGATATTCATTCTGGTTAAAATAAGTTTTTTTTGCCTGTTAAGCCTATTCTGAGAATGATGAATGACATGATATGTCTATATGGTTATATTGTTGTTAGTTCTAGTATCTCTTTTAATACTCAATGAGAATTAAGAAATGAAATGAATGGATAAGAAATATGTTGAGATAAAATTTACATTCTTTGTTTACTTTTGAGAAACCATGATGAGGGTAAATGCTAGACAATGAGATTATATCTCAGACTGAAAGACCACTGGTGATGATAAAACCCTGATGGGGCTAAATGTTGGACAATTATATTATGGCTTGGGCTGAAAGCCTACTGATGACGACTGCAATGAGATGATGTGGAAATGTAAAGAATTATATGTGTTGCAAACTATATATTTTTTCTCTTCTTATTTTGGTCATTGACTTTCTTGATAAGCCTAATATGTTTCATGTTATTCTAGTTAAGCGAGAATACACACATATGATACATAAGGTTTTGAAATATTTTAAGATGAGTAAAAGAGATTAATAACATATGAAATGATGACACATCTAGTTAGGTTCCCTAAACATAGTGAGTTTCCCCTGAGGTCCACACTAGGAAAACAAAATGAATCTCCTTATAGTAATCAATGAATACTGAGAAGGATTTTTGGAGTGTGGATCGAGATGTTAAAGGTCAGATACTAGGATTAAGGAGTGAGTCATCTAGAGTGGCTCTGGCCCTAAATCCTAGCTGTGAAAGTGTATGTCTATGAGTAATAAACTCTGATGAAACGCAATATGTGAAATATGAAAACATGAGAAATATTGTGGTATGTGATATATTGTTTTACTGGTTCCTATCTCGTGTACTCGAGATGAGGATGTGAGCCTCTTTAGGCAACCATGAGGTGGACCAAAGTATGTTGTTGATATCTTAGGGTGGTCGACTAAACCCTAAGATAGTGACTGTGAGTCGTTGACACGAGAATCATGTGTTGCGACTTCTACTTGGTGAGGTACAAGTCAAGTAGTTTCAGGGCAAATGAATAAAAGATGATAAGCCTTGTAGAATATGATTTGAATGTTGTGGCATTCCTTGTAATGCTAGTTGATGATTTATCATTGTTGATTATGTTTCTCATTGTGATATTATTCCATCTTATTAAATGCTTCGTGGAACTCCATAGAAAAATTTAGTATCAATGTTGTGAAATTCCATGTTGCGGGAATATCAATACATATGGAAGAAGTGCATTTAATTCATCTTTTTCATTAGCTAAACAAATTGTTTCACATAAGGACTACTCCGTCAATACATAACAACATCACAAATCCAATCCAATCAGTTGAAGTTCTTCAAGCCAATCTTGTAAAATTAGTTATCAAACATGTTGATCACTTCTCATGTGATGATACATTCCATTGAAGTTGAGGCCACTTTTCTTCAAAATTTGTTTTCCAAGAAACAAGTATCATGGTTCATTGGATGTGGCATTATCCATACTCATGCACATTAAATGAGTAAAGCCCCATTCTGGGACCAAAACAATGAGTAAAGCCACATTTTAGAATAATATTTTAACTAATTTTTGATGTAATTCCCTTCATGTCCATCCATCACGCCACAACTAATATTTTTTTATCTAACTTCCATTCTTTTAACTTCAATAAGGTTGATAGTAATACGCATGAAATAAACAGTTTTTTCCAATCTTGTCCAACTTTCTATTGTAATTGAAATTCTACCAACATATTTTGACAACATAGTTTACAACCTTTTCTTCTTAGTGACATGACTTCAAATAATATCTCTAGTTGTTGGTCTACGGGAAATTGGCTTGAATTTTGTTTGTACTACATTCATGAAACCCTTAAATTCATCACGTTCAACATCGTATGCCATTATCAATAAACATTCTAGGTAATGCATCACGACAAAGTTGTCGACCAAAATTCTAAGGGTTCAATTTTGACGAGCCATTATATATGAATCGAAGCACTAAATCTGTCTTTTTGAAAGATTTTTTAACAATTTTTCAATATAATATTTCAGGATGCTAATTGCACTCCAATAACTTATGCAGCCTTACAATAATTGCAATTCTGTTTCTCACTTTTCGATCTTTGTCCTACCTCTTGAAAATGCAACGAAACATCAAGAGTTGATTTTTGAAAATTCCTTCTTGTGTAAGCATACCCCGTGCTCGGGATTGTTCCCAAGTGTATCTTTTCGACCATTATTAGGATCTGTACTAGTGTCCATTCGAGTTTCCATGTACATCAAAACAAACAGTACATTTAAAATCATACACTTTAAAAAATCACAACATGAATCAAACGTAGAATAAAATACTAGCACCGAATATTGGACAAGACTCCACTAGGGATTTGTTCAAGGTTTCTATTGTGCTCATCGGATTTCACCAAAAAACGAAACAACAAAGCATATATGAGTACTATTCCAAATCTCGAGTAGTAATAAACACACAGTAAAATGCTTAAACAATGCAACAATACCTGAAATATGATGTTAAGAAGTGGTCACAATCCTAGAAGTCTACAGAAGATTACTTTGCCAATCAAAATAACAAGTTCTCACCCGTCTACTAGCATTTGAATATAAGATCATTAAGACCATTCTTCTAGTCGCAGTCGAGGACCCACAATTCCAACGAACATTGCTGCTCTTAAGCTAAATGCCCCCTCCGGATAGCAGCACTGAGAGGCCTTTCTCAGCTTCTTCTTACAGTAGCATTAGCCAGCGGGCAACGATCACATGGAAACTCTCTCGGACCGTGCCAATTTTTTTTCTTTGGTTTTCCACAAACAACCAGTACTGGTTCTTTTTTCCACAATATCCCTGCGAATGGAATCCATTTTCAACCCATGCCGGCTCACATGAGCACAGAAAGCGCCAACAGGCTATCGTGTCAAATTAAGCATCTGGTGGTTCCAGAAGCAGTCACGGGTTACCCATCTCCACCCACCGCACCAGCCAGCAATAAAAGACTCAACCAAGACCACTACCACCACCCACATTGATCACCTTTCTGTTCCCTCTCGCCGGAGAAGGTAGCCAGCACAGCAAACAATCCAGCTCCATACACTGGACATGGGGGAGGCCCAAAGAGCAACGGCTGGAGCAGCGGTTCTCCTCCTCCTCCTGATGGCCCTTTGCTCCGTTAGGACGTCCGAAGCACAGTCTGTGGTGTGCAACATGACGGCGGACGACCTCAACAACTGCAAGCCGGCGGTGACCAGAGGAGCAGACCCACCTCCAGCTCCTACACCGGACTGCTGCGCTGGACTTGGCAAAGCCGACCTGCCTTGCCTCTGCTCCTACAAGAACTCATTCTTGCTTCCAGCACTTGGCATCGACCCTGACCTAGCGATGCAGCTCCCGGTCAAGTGCAGCCTCACCCAGGCCCCACCACAGTGCTAGCGAGCTTTGTGTTTCTCTTCTTCCTCGGTAGTATAGCTTGTTGGATCTGAACGCGTCGCTGCCAGCTAGCTAGCCAGATTCTCTAGTTTGGCTTCGTTTGTAAAGGAGTTACCTTTCTGCCATTGTTCCTCTTTCACTATGAGTTTGCTGCCGTGTATTCTTATGTATCATTAGGCAAAGTGACCCAGAGGAGCTGGAAGCAGCTGCACCGGGTCGTAAATGCCTTCCCGATATATGTCTTGATCGAACTGCAAATTTTCTTGGTTTTCCAAAGAGGCGCGGTTCGCAGCTCCACTTTGGATATGCTGTAATACGCCAACCACGATCGGCGTTGAAGTATGGCAAACATTCCATATATGGGCCACAATCTGTTCAAGTAATAGTAGCACAATCGTAAGGTCATACATAAAAGTGGACGAACATTAGAGTTTGACATATATAATAATACTGGTAGTTGGTCATAATAAGGAGAACAAGCCAATGAAGTAGCTCACGCGCATGGTTAAATATTAATTTATCAAAAACACCAAAGCCAATTTTTTTCTCAAAACTAGCAGTCTACTCGGTTAGGCTTCATCATTTCAGACGGCACTATCCGGGTGCAATCTTTTGTGCCCGGGACAATGTCGAAGTGAATCACAGCCGTAGACTCTCATTGCAATCCTGCTTCAATTGGCAACTGAATAAGAACATACATTTAAAATGTGTCGGGACATAGAAGGGAGGGGACATAAGATTTAAACTCGATACTATACACCAACTTGGGATTTCACTACGTGGCGCCATCCATGAAGGGGGTTCAAATTTGTTGTCTCAAAACTTGTTGTCACGCATGTCCTATTTAATCTACGTCGTAGACGCACTGTATCAATTCTTTTTAGGGGTGAATTTTTGGGTAAATATGTATCAATGATTTTTTTGAGACACAAGTGGAACTACAAGCTTGGGATAACAGCTTTGAAAACCCATGATGGCACAAACAACGACAGAAGACTGTTAAATCTGGGCAAACTCTAAACACTTTAGTACTAACTGCACATGACAATGTTGCTCAGGGTATGATTGGGGATGATGCACCATCAGAGCGCAGAATCAAAGCTTATGTATACTCAAAATCACAACTCTTAAATCCTAGAGAATTATTTCATTTGCATTTAGATCTTCCTTTTTAATTTCAAATTATTATGAGGTTTTGTACAAATCACCAAATCTTTTTGAGATGGATCTCGATCATCCTTCTCTTTTGTTGAGATCAATGGTTGTTCTTATTTTGCTAGAGGATCATAAGTTTGCATTGTCAAGAAATTATTTGTTGCTTGGTCTTAAATTATAGATTATTCTACAACTTGTAGAAGTTACAATCAATTTGATTAATACAAACTAATTAATTCTATTATTTGGTTAATGCACTTCGGTTATAAATTAATAAACTAACCACAATTTAATAGTTATAAATTGTCCCACACTCAAACACGCACACGCGTGTATGCACACATATAAGCACGCACACACACGAGTATCCACAGACACGTGCACAGACACACACATACTCTCTCTCTCTCTCTCTCTCTCTCTCTCTCTCTCTCTCTCTCTCTCTCTCTCTCTCTCTCTCTCTCTCTCTCTCTCTCTCTCTCTCACACACACACACACACACACTTATCTACTATCTACTCTTGAGTGTCTCCGTCACTTCTGCTTTTCTTAAATTTTCGGACTCTTAGTTTTGATTAATTGGACTCTTAAATTGGAACCTTTGTTTGGACTCTATAAAAGGAATCTCTTACCTTCCGTTTCACAATTGCTCTAATCACCCCATACATCCCTCTCCGTCTGAGCCCTAACTGTGGTTTCACGACTTCTCCGATCTTCCATAAACCTGCTTTGCACCGTCAAGCATCAGCCATAACGACACCACCACCACTATTGTTGCAATTAATTAGTACAATTTTACTATAGTGCATGCGGCTGACAGCATGCCAATGGATCAGAGTTAGATGATTACAAGACCAAGCGCCATTATCATCATTCTGTTTTGAAAAGACGATGGTTGTCGGGTTCCTCAATCACTGCATGTATGATAGGCCGTCTACATGTATAGGAGAGGATTGGCATGACATGCATATCAGATTATCAAGATCATCATACACAATAATACCTGGTCATCTTGGATGTATTTTCCCACCCGACATTAAGCTTCAACCCTTATGTCTTGCCGGGAAGCGGCATGTTGTATACAATTAAGGACAGTGACATGTATTTGTAGGTTTAATGTTTTGTTTCATCTTTGACTTTGTCATATGTTATTTTATAAGTTTTTACATCTTAAGCATTGTCAATTTATTAGCGACTAGCGAGTTGTACCACTCTACTATCTGTATTAAGTACATTTCTTTATAGTGATACTAGTCAGCACACACGTGCCATGCACGTGCCATGCACGTGCCCATTCATATGGAAAAAATATATATTAATTGTACTCCTATTTCAATATAGATTTGATAATATATTAGAACATAACATAAATTAAAAGAAGAAATATATAATGGTAGTGAAGAATGATAGCAAAAAATGAAATAATGGTAATGATAGTGGAAAATAGGAGTTAGGCGTCTTTTTTTACATGAAGAGTGGGAGGGAGGCCGTTAGGAGAGAGAGGCAGGGAGAGCCGAAGAAGTGAGGAAAAAGATAAACAAATTTGTTAAATTATATTGTAAAAACTATAAAAAAATGTTTTAATTGTCATATTAAATTGAAGTAATTTAAACATAGTTCCAAATTATTATTATTTTAAATTATGAAAAAATTATATAAAAAATTGTATGATGAATAAGGTAGTGTAAATCATGACGTAAATCCAAAACAATAAAAGTCATCTTATACCAATTACGGGATAAGTAGTACGAATTTGTATATATGTTTTACTTTTTGTGTCAAACTATAAGCTTCAGAATGGGTTTGCCATTTTATAGCATAGTCAAACACCTTGCTAAAATTAAGGGATAGATATAAGTGGTCATAACAAGCAACATGAACATGACAACAGAAGCAAGTAAACAAAATTCTTAAGAAAATAAGTAAGGAAAAAACTTATTGTTAAGATGTTTTGTAAGAAAAAGATGAGCTCATGTTCCCAGTGCCTAATGTCGTTGTTAGAATTAATTCCACATAAGATGATATGTGAGAATTCATCGTTGTTAGAATTAATTCCACATAAGATGATATGTGAGAATTCACTTGTTTGTACGGCATTATACTCCACCACATTGTCATTACATCGCATGAGTCTCTATGATGGTGGTAAGATGTGAAATTGTATAGATAATTTGGTTACTTGCCGATTTTGATAGACACACCTCATAATTATTCCAGACGAAAGGGTGAAATCACTTCAACATCTTCTAAAGAATATGTATTAACCAGTGTGGGGAGAACCGTTAATTAAGAAGTAGTATCAATTGCGTTTGGTAGGGAGTACCCGATGAGAGAGGAGAAGAAGTAGAGAGAGCGTGATGTTTACAAAGGGACTATTCATTACGGAATGGTTAATTAAAGAATGGAGTTAAGTGGAGAGAGAAAAATAGTGGGCAAAGGATGGGTGTGTACGTAATGAGTTTGTTACATGGTTAAAGGGTCGTCAGAGAGTGATCGGAAGTTGTAGTTGGAAGAAAACGATGAAAAAACAAAATAATTCTGAAAAAGGAATTAAGAACCGTTTCCAAAATTTACAGAGAACGCAATAAATACTTGATTATTTTTGTACTTGTCTTTTCTACAAGAAGTTACGCTTGTATTTTGATATCTTTATGAGAAACATTTTTTTGAATTAAGTGGTGATTGGTTGGGACGTGGTGAGAAGGTGGAGAGAATGGTGGAGAAAGTTGAGAGTCGTTGGTAACGGAACGTTAGTAATCCGTGGAAGTCGATTAGTCAATTGCAACGTGGGGTAGAGATAATAAATATGTTAAATTTTTCAAAGAAAAGAAAAAATTTGTGAGAAAAATTGTGAGAAGAGAGAGAGTTGAGAAGAACTCAACATTTCAAATTGGGGTGATATGATTGGCTGAGATATTTTTTAAAAAGTAGAAAATGGCATTGTTATAATTCTGTAGAAAAACTCCTTCTTTTTATAGTAGTATAGATATTCCTATTTTGGAATGCTATTGAGTTCATTTTCCCACATGTTGCTCTATCATCCACGAGATGGGTTTGCTGTAGTTGAAAAAATTAAAAAATTAGCACATAGAACAGAATGGAAGAAAAAGGTCACCTTGCACAACCATTAATTGGGGAACTTATGCCTTCGAAGAGTACATAGGTACAAATCATATTCTGCGTGATCTAAAATGTCTTCAAAATCAATGAGATATGTATATCTGACGGAAGGTCCTAATTGCACTTCAATCAGTCTCAAGTAAGATCAAAGATCATTGACATTTGTGATTGCAAAGTAATTATAAATTGACTTAGCGATTCAATTTCATTATATATGTTTAAAATGTGGTAACAACTAAAATGTTTATTCACTATGCGGTATCTTTTTTTTTCAGCTCTCAAGAATGGATTGTTTTTTCTTTCAAATTATCTTAAAAATGCATTATTTTTCTTATATTTGTGGTTCCTATAGAAAATAGATTACACATATGTGAGTTGGATGTTATATTCTTAATTTTACATGAATTTCAAAGCTCATATTGTTCATGAGGTGGGACATTCACAAAATGACTTCGATGTATGATGGGTAACATTCTGTCCTATTTTTACGTTCAGTAATGTACAATTCTGGAATACTTCATGTTTTGTCTTTTATTTTCTTGTATACTTCATTTGAAAGAGAGACAGCGATTATAATATTTTGAAATTATTTGGAATGTATAATGTTTGTATGCAACAAACTTTAACCACTACCTTGTCAGATTATAGACATGTGTATTGTATGTGAATGTCAGTATATGTTCATTTTGATTTAATTGCAGTGGATGTTACCAGTAGAAAGATGATTTCTTTTATCAAATAAAATCAAATTATAGCCTTGGTTACATATGGTTATATGGATTTTTCTTAATTTATTCCATCTATCTGACTGGTCATCTCCATGTTGAAGTTTAGTATCTTTTCTTGAAATCCTTCTCTACAATTATATATTATTTCTTTCACACGGTGTTCAACATTTTCCTTGGCTTCTTATCCACTAGGAAACAATGAACATGGTTAAACTTGACCGGTAAAAATTAAGATTATCGACATAAGATATCGGTACTTATCTAATTCATGTGTCAAAAATGCCTAATTGTGAATATTTACTCCACTATTGGTGATTGAAATCGCCTTTTCACTATAAGTTATACAACATATATATACTTATATGTACTATTCTAAATAAAATTGAATATTCAAATTGGGTTGAAAATATTTTGTGTTGTATTGTCTATCTTCTATGTATGTCAGCATTTCAACTTAACCTTTTTATTATTTCTCTTTACATGATTCCAAACTAGATGACAACACATCTACAGATATTGGGGATCTTTAATATGCTATAAGAATGCATCGTATGAAGCCATGTGTTGATTATCGTAGGAATAATTTAAGAATAAAGTATTTTACTTATTTGATGGATTCATATGATGATTTTCACATGGTTTGTATCGTGCACATCTTGCTTACCTAAAAAATGCTCTAACTATTGTTGTTTATGTCTCTCAAAATTCGAGAAGATTGATTGTCCTAGATGTGTTTATCCTCTTAAACAACTATTAGTTGGATCATATTTCTAATTATCTAGGTATAATTGGGACTTACTAAGTCGGGTTCCTCAAAAAATTATAAAACACATGTTTAGATACTATTTAGTCAACTATTAATTTGAATTAGTTCCTTATTTTGTAGGTATAATTGGGATTTAGAAAGTCACGTTCCTACACAAATTATAAATCACATGTACTCCCTATGAATATTTTATGTTGTAAGTAACATTAATTGATCTAGAAGTTGTAGTTAGTGCCAATCATGTGTATGTAGTTTGTTTCCTTGTCATACAATTTACACTACCTCCATAGAAACCTTAGATGTGGCTATTATGTGTCATGCTTAATGCATGCACTTTTTTTCCTATTTCCTATAGTATGCACTGTTGGTATGTATGCCCTAAAAGCCAATCATGGGATCATTGGTGGGATACATTAAGATTGATTTGATAAACATCAAAGACAAGCTTCCAATTCTTTCTGGTTCAGTCATATGAGATAATGATAGAATAGATTTAATGTCTAGAGAATGACAGTACTCAATGACATATGCTTTCAGGTTGATGACTTGAATAATGAGATCATACAGATGCTAAGAGTTTGTACATTCTTATTATGTCCCTAGTCAGATGTCATTGTGGACGGTAGATAGACAACAATGACACACAAGACTAGATTGTGATGTTGGTTGATGACAGAATCTCATTAGTCATGATATGGAGATATCAAACCAAACACATAGGTACTTGTTAGAGAACAAGTGTACCGGACAGACCCACCGTGAGTTTGAAACATGGAACCATGACATGGTAGTCACAGTCAGTTCTCACAGTCATGGTAGTGAGTGTGATTCTTTAACCTGAAATCACTACACTCAACACATGTCGTTGGGTACACTTTGACATCATCAAACACAGTCCTGAAACATGGGTTGTTATAAAGGTGATGATTGGGTGGCTTTGACACATGGGGCTTTTGAGGGGTGAGTGATAGATATGGGATTGGTCCCTCCTAAGGGAGTTTGATATCCACAACCACTTGATGAGTAGGATTGAGATAGGTGTGCGCACGCATGTGTGAATCCGTATGTGATATTGATGTCATACATATCTTCTCCAGTCTACTTTGAGATCAAGAAAGTGAATGAACGTTAACAGGATGATTATTCCATGCCTTGAGTTCATTTGGGATATCAGTGACAAAGGAATTATACATTCACTGTAACACCATTCACGAATTGTAGGATTGAAAGTTGTTCTCCAACTTTCCTTTTCACTTGGGTAGCACCGTTGTGCGACTAGGCACCACTCTTTGCTTGTGAAGTCATAAGTGTTATGGACTTTTACTGCCAACGTGAAATGGGCCTACAGGGACACACACATAGGATTTAACCAAGAAGAGGAGTTTATCCACACACAATGTTTAGATTGATTACTAAAGGAGTTTAGTAGTTCAATTAAACACTCAATCAATTGATAGCTTAATATCATAGTGTTCAAGGTGTTGGACTGATTGATTAGAGTATCAGATTGATTGAAACTGCAATTGATTGATTTTGCACAGTCTGCACTCCCAACCAATCGGCTCATATGATGAACCAATCGGCTCAGCTTCATGAGTCGACCGACTCAAGTCACTAAACTGATTGGTTCAAGGTGTTGAATCGATTGACTCGATTAACCAACTGAGCAAGTTGGGAAAGTCAAGTTGGTGAGAAATTTCTCTTCATTTCACTTGTCCAATTTGATTGGAACAAGGATTGGTATTTGGATCAATTCAAAACAAAAGAGGAAAAGTCAATAGGGAACTGACTAGGGCAGTGAACCGACCGGTTTAGAAGTGAACTGACTGGTTCAGGTGCCCCAATCGACCGGTTCAGGTGTGAACCGATCAACTCAGGTCCCCAACTGATCGGTTGGCATAGTTGGTTGTTTTGTGGAAATTCTAGACCCTTCTACTCCTGCTTTAATCTTGCATTGCCCGGGGTAGAGAACCTTGTCCCATGACCCTCCTATATATATAGGGGTATTGGGGGCTTCTCTCGCACAACTCAGAACACCAGTTTCTCTGCAAAGTTGTCATTCTCTCTGGTTGTGGTAACTGAGAGAGCCCGAGCAAGTGCTACCTGATTAGGGAGGCACAGTAAGGGAAAGACAACTGCAGAAAAGTGACTGGTTACAGGAGAGTGTGTCAGTGACTAATACACTGACAGGAGGGTATGACTCCTTCCAGTGCCTTGTGCGACAAGGCGATCAAAGTTCCATGTGGTTTGTGTGGACTACTACAGAGGTGGGAGATTTCTGCTGCTCGGAGGACATTTGTCAATCCCGTCAGTCTGGGTGCGACCAGGAGTTGTTAGTCTAGATGCGACCAGGAGCTGCATAGACACCATCCAAGACCGGAGGTGAAGACCGTGCAAGACGTGAGGTAACATCGCCAAACAAGCCTCGGGACAAGGTATATCTCTACAAACCATCCTTCATATTGTATAGACGTTGACGCGATTCCTTTATACTGGGTTCGGGGAAAAAATAAAATTTTGTTTCTGCTGCCTTCTCGGTCTCCCATAAAACCCAACAATGGTATCAGAGCCGCGTCAACTACTCTATACTTTAGGATTATCTACGTGATCAATTTTGGTTTGTCGCCTTTATTTATTGCATACGATGCGAATAAAATTGGATTTATGCATGTCCAATCCTAAATCTACAAATCCCAATATACAAATATGATATGTAATATGAATGCACTCGATACGTGTCACCCTTAAACAAGTTTTGTGGTGGATTTATAGCGTGGTTATGGCCAATAAACCCTATGTATGTGTGCTTGGTTGAATATGGTTGCTTGCATCTCAGTCTGCGCATCGATTCTCTATCTCTTATTCCTGATGTAACTCGAGATAACTCGAGATTTCTTTCCTACATTTGCTCCCCCGGAATGTAACTCGGGGTTTCCCTATTCAAATGTAAAATAGGATAGATCTTTTATTTTCTGTTATGTCAAAGAACGGCAGACAACCTGACAACGACTGAGACGATCGGTTCAAGGCGTGAACCGATCAGTTGGCATTCTAGATGACCGGTTTAAGGAACGAGATGAACAGGTGGCAACCTGAGGAGATGCACGATGAACAGTGAACCGATCGGCTGGAGGCGCCCGTCGATCGACTGGTGGCACCCAACCGACCGACCTGATGGAGAGCCAATCAATCATGAAGATGAGTTGATCAAACCTAGGACGTCAAAGCACAAAGTTCATCTTGTACAGGTTGCATGTGATGTGGACTTAGATGACTGTGATTCCTCTTGGCTCAAGGAATCACATTAGGATGGCCATAATCATCGCTTTTATCATTTCACATGTTTTTTGTGGGATATATCATGTATATGATATGTACTATGTATTGTGGTGATTGGATATGTATATGTCCTATAAAACCAAATCCCTCATTAAATATTAAAGTTTTAGATGCCTTCCAAATGAGAAACATGTGAAAAGCTTGATCGGCCAAGTGTGGACACACCCTAGCGTGGTGCACCGTCTATCTTGTGGAAGCGTGAAGGATGGATATGTGGGTCCGCCTTAGCAGGGTGCATATTCATCGTGTTGGATTTGGGTAAGACTTAACAAGGTGACCTAGATATGATCTAGCACCTTGAGGCATACAGGTGATCAAGGCAAGGAGTTGTACATGACATCTTTCAAGAGTTGCATATGATGCAATTGGCAAAAGTTGCCTACCTAGAAGATCTAAGTTGTGGGTGACAACCCTAGCTGGTCCATGACTCAGAGGATTTCAGGATCTTGACCCACTAGAAGGTTGTACGCTATAATCTTCTAAATTGATGGTGAGGGCTATCAATTTGAACAAAAAATAGTGGGAGCGATAATTAATTAAAGTCCTAATTATATCATAAAACCTTTTCAAATCAATCAAGTCAAAAGGAGTTTTTGGACTAAAATTGCATATATTTCCTTTTTGAACAATAAATGGTTAATCAACAATAATCACTTTATTTGCGATCGGTCCTTGAGATCAACAAATTAAATGGGAATAATTCCATGACTGGTTATGACATTGAGAAATGTTCTCAATCGAAGAGTGAAGGCTCTAAGTCCTAGTTATACCAGAACTAGATGAACTCGATCCCACCACACCAATGGCTGAAAGTATGCTTATGGAAGCATACCAAGGATGACAATGACGCAGAGTGCTTAATGTTGTGTTCTCTGAACTATGAGTTGTAGAGACAACATGAGACATATGATGTCTCCAAGACACTGTCCTAGTATGTCATGACAGAAGGAGATCACGTAAGGTATTCAGACACTCAATGTGATTGGGTATGTGGAAAAACCTAACTAAGAAGGATTCCCTCTGAGCCAAAAGTTGGCTATTGGTATGATACTGCAAATGTTGCGAGAATCATACAGTTCATGATGAACTACAACATGAACAACTTTGACAAAGCTTTGACAGAGTTGTTGTACATGTTAAGGATAGTAGAGGCAAAGATGAAGAAAGACAAACCCTAATCTTTGATGTGATCTATGAAGGGTAAGTCTTAAAGGCAATGACAAGGGCAAAGTGAAGAAGGGTTCTGATGCTAGCCAGTAGCCCAAGTCGTCTTCAGCCTCAAGGCACATGGGAGGGTGAACAAGGGGATTTCCCTCTATATCTAGAAGAACAAAAAGAAGGAGAAGGAGGGGATGGAGATCTCCACCTAAGGTATCATGAAATCAACCGCTTCTTTATCTGAGGTATATGATACCAAGATATGGATCTGTCATATATGATATACAAGATCCACAAAGAAGTGATGGCCTTTGTGAAAGGACCAAGAAAGGAGTACTTTTCAGTTTATTTCAGCCTAAAGGGCACGGAATAGAGTTGAGAACTGTTGTTTCATTTTGCCAATAGAAATACTTTATTCTTGCATCTTGTTGAGACAAGGATGACTATCAATATAGTTGATATTTCAAAGATATGATCTTTGTGTCAATGCCTTGTTTATCTTGTGGTACTTGGTATGCATAAGATAAAATGATACCTAAAAGTTACTGATAACTCAAACAACGAATTAGCATAAATCATGAGAAATTCATTTCTAGTTTCCATATGATGGATAAATCTAGACACTTTTGGTTAGAGAACCGGTAAGAGACATGAATCTCTTAGACATGATTAATCAATCTTCACTAGTGGTTGTGGGAGAATGATTATCCTATTAGGTATAATACATGTGATGTATTTACATACCTATTAGAGCAAATTCTAGTACTTCAAATGGTGTTTAGAGAAATACCAATATGAATATCTTGAAGTGTTCAAGAATATCATAGATGAAGTACGAATTTGGTAAAGTGTTAATTCTTGATGAGATCAATGAATGAAATACTTGAACCAAATGTTTGAGATCCTTATGAGTGATTATGATAGTGTATCATAGTGAGCTCGCGATTAAGGCATGGTGATGTCTAAATCAAAAGGAGTCATACTCTAAGGAGTTAGAGGATGATTATCAAATAACTAAGTTCTTCTTAAATAAAGAATACCCCACACTAATAAAGGACATTAAGAATCACAAGGAGTTGTGAGTTCTTATATCCTTGACAGATACACCTCGATTATCTATGTGATGAGTTGGTCATGTGATGAGTCAACTATCTAGATGAATACGAGGAACTGGATTTTGAGTTATAGTTTATGCCATTACATCCTAAATGACTTCCATGTGAACCATAAGGTATGACCTTGATGGTAGCACCCATTGGAATGAAATCTATAAGTGTGAATGAGTCTTAAGCATTAGACACGTGGATAACATTGTGAGAAGGATGATGCTTGTTGATTGCAACTTAATGACTAAGAGATCTGGCATACGAATACTAAAACTGCATTCCTATAAGGAATAAAACAAGGATGTGTACGTGACACAACCTATAAGGTTTATGAATCCATTAATGCAAATAAAGTCTATAAGTTACAATGGACTAATCAATGTGATTGACTGAGTACAAGCAACTCCGAACTGGGATCTTTACTTTGATAATATGGTCAAAGGGTTTGATTGATATGACAAAGATAAAGAAGGGATCTGTGATTTAGTGGGAACGTATTTGTATTCCACATGTCAATGAGGAATGAGATGTTCTAGAATGGAATCCTTTGTGGAAATTATCTTTAGGAAAGATAAAGACGTTTCCTATATGATAGGAATAGAGATCTATAGAGATAGTTCTCGAAAACCTCTTGACCTGAAAAGAGAAAGCATACATTGGCAATCTATACTGAAGGGTTCAATATATGTAGATTCAGTGGGAGAAAACTTGGAGTTAGTATCCTAGAGCCAAGTGTCTCAATTCTTATGAAGAATGGGAACACTAAGAATAGATATGGATCTATCATGTATGTAATCATCCCATTATCTTGCATGTATGGACATGGCAAGAATAAAAAGCATTCATCTAGTATGTAGGACATGACAGTATGATGTGCTCATTCTGATAACTTGTATGTGGGACATGACGAGTGGATGTCTGTCTAGTTCCAGTAAGGGTTACTGGAATACCATAAGAACTTGATAAGTACTTGAGAAGTACTAGTTCTATGGAAATAAGGAAGAGTTCACTGTAAAGAGTTATACTGATGCAAACTTCTGAAAAGGATAGAAAATTAATCGCAATATATATATATATATATATATATATATATATATATGGGATATATAAAAGTGAATGTTTGTTGATAAATGGAAATGTTCCAATAAAGCCATTTAAAAGGAAAAGCCAAGTATCCGTGTGTTAGAGAACATTAGTGGATACTATATGGATCTGAAAGTTCATGAGATGAACTTATAGATATTCTTATCTTTGATGACAAGTAAGGAGTACTTGGTCATGCAATGTGGCTAAAGGTTTGCAAAGGAATACTAGATCGCATATTACGGCAACTCCATCTCATACGTGTGACGTATAGTGAAGAGATGAGAGACATGCAGTTAATACCGACTTTGGCAAGGTGTTGCCATAACTCACTGCGTAAGCACTAGAGCATAGTAACATGTTGGACATGTTTAAAGATCATTCAGAATATGATTCAAGGGTGATTGGCTCGTAGTGCAAGTGGGAGTTTGTTGGTATGTATGCCCTGAGAGCCAATCATGGGATGATTGGTGGGATACATTAAGATTGATTTGATAAACATCATAGGAAAGCGTCCAATTCTTTCTGGTTCAGTCATATGAGATAATGATAGAACATATTGAATGTCTAGAGAATGACAGTACTCAATGACGTATTCTTTTAGGTTGAGGACCTAAACAATGAGATCATACGTATGCTAAGAGTTTGTACATTCTTATTATGTCCCTAGTCAGATGTCATTGTGGAAGGTAGATAGACAGAAATGACACACAAGACTAGATTGTGGTGTTGGTTGATGACAGAATCTCATTAGTCATGATATGGAGATATCAAACCAAACACATAGGTACTTGTTAGAGAAAAAGTGTACCGGACAGACCCACCATGAGTTTGACACATGGAACCATGACATGGTAGTCATAGTCAGTTCTCACAGTGATGGTGGTGACTATGATTCTTTGACCTGAAATCATTACACTCAACACATGTCATTGGGTACACTTTGACATCATCAAACATAGTCCTGAAACATGGGTTGTTATAAAGGTGATGATTGGGTGGCTTTGACACATGGGGCTTTTGAGGGGTGAGTGATAGATATGGGATTTGTCCCTCCTAAGGGAGTTTGATATCCATGGCCACTTGATGAGTAGGATTGAGATAGGCATGCACATGCATGTGTGAATCGGTATGTGATATTGATGTCATACATATCTCCTCCAATCTTCTCTGAGATCAAGAAAGTGAATGAACGTTGACAGGATGATTATTCCATGCCTTGAGTTCATTCGGGATATCAGTGACAAAGGAATTATACATTCACGGTAACACCATTCACGGATTGTAGGATTGAAAGTTGTTCTCCAAATTTCCTTTTTACTTGGGTAGCACTGATGTGCGACTAGGCACCGCTCTTTGCTTGTGAAGTCATAAGTGTTATGGACTTTCACTGCTAATGTGAAATGGGCCTGGATGGTCACACGCATATGATTTAACTTAGAAGAGGAGTTTATCCACAAACGATGTTTAGATTGATTACTAAAGGAGTTTAGTAGTTCAATTAAACACTCAATTAATTGATAGCTTAGTATCATAGTGTTCAAGGTGTTGGACTGATTGATTAGAGTATCAGATTGATTGAAACTACAATTGACTGATTTTGTGTAGTCTGCACTCCCAACCGATCGGCTCAGCTTGGTGAACTGATCGACTCAGCTTCGTGAGTTGACCGGCTCAGGTCACTGAACTGATTGGTTCAAGGTGTTGAATCGATCGGCTCGATTGATCAACCAATCAAGTTGGGAAAGTTAGGTTGGTGAGAAATTTCTCTTCATTACACTTGTCCAGTTTGATTAGAACAAGGATTGGTATTTGGATCAATTCAAAACAAAAGAGGAAAAGTCAATAGGGAACTGACCAGGGTAGTGAACCGGCCGATTTAGAAGTGAGCCGACCGGTTCAGGTGCCACAACCGACCAGTTCAGGTGTGAACCGATCGGCTTAGGTCCCCAACTGATCGGTTCATCCTTGAATTGATCGGTTCAGTTGGCACAGTTGGTTATTTTGTGAAAATTCCGGACCCTTCTACTCCTGCTTTAATCCCGCATTGCCTGGGGTAGAGAACCCTGTCCCATGTCCCTCCTATATGTATAGGGGTATTGGGGGCTTCTCAAGTACAACTCAGAACACCAGTTGCTCTGCAAAGTTGTCGTTCTCTCTTATTGTGGTAACCGAGAGAGCCCAAGCAAGTGCTACTCGATTAGGGAGGCACAACAAGGGAAAGACAACTACAGAAAAGTGACTGGTTGTAGGAGAGTGTGTCGGTGACTAGTACGCTGACATGAGGGTATGACTCCTTCCGGTGCCTTGTGCGACAAGACGATCATAGTTCCAGGTGGTCCATGTGGACTACTACAGAGGCGAGAGATTTTTGCCGCTCGGAGGACAGCTATCAATCCCATCAGTCCAGGTGTGACCAGGAGTTGTTAGTCCAGGTGCGACCAGGAGCTGCACAGACATCATGCAAGACCAGAGGTGAAGACCGCGTAAGCTATGAGGTAACATCGTCGAGCATGCCTCGGGACAAGGTATATATATACAAACCATCCTTCCTATTGTATAGACGTTGATGCGATTCCTTTATACTAGGTTTGGGGAAAAATTAAAAATTTCTTTCCCCTGCCTTCTCTGTCTCCGCTAAAACCCAACATGCACATGCTTAGATTTATATCAATTCAATCAATTCTATTCATACAACTCTTTTATCTCTCTTCTATCTATCAAAATCAAGCCTATATTCCTTATTGGAAGAACTAGATAGTTTATTATCACCATTGTATCACGGGCATTAGATCCCCATATATGCATGGTTTTAGAAACCACGTTCTCCTTATGTGTCACATGATCTCCAATAATAGCCAGATCATCTACAAAATTCATGACATCATATACTAATGGTCAGATCCTCCATGCATCTTTTCCTCAACCACGTATGTTGTATAACATGTAGTTTTCTTATCATTAGATACTCTTATCAATGCACCTTTTTCCAAGCACTAAACCTTTATCTCTCACCCTAGTTCATCTTATACTATAGATTTGATAATTCCTAAATACTATTTTTTAACTGATTGTCTAAAGTACACACATTGTGGAGGTTTGTATAACTTATTCCATTCCAATCATGAAAATTGTTTTAGTTCTCTTTTCTTTCACACTTTTATGTGGATAATATCTAGAATCATAGTTGTGGGGCCATGAGTCAATTTTAATGTATGATTTTGAACCATTCTTTATATCATATATGTGTGCCTTTTTCTATGTGGTACTTCTATAATTACCATAAGCTATATTGTCCTTATTTCATGATTAGATAGAGAGAACACTTTCTTATTTAATGATTAATAGAGAGCATTGTAATTGCATCTCGTGAGGAACTACACATGGAAGTTGTAGAATGATGTAATTCTAGGAGATGATATAGGAACCATATACCACAAAATTATATCATTGACCATTTTCCAATAAGACATTCTTTCGGTCCTTTTTAAAAATGGTTTAATAGGAACTTTCAACAATAGTTGCAAAAAATAGACCCTTCTATCCTATGGACTTGGTCAAGACTTTCCCTGAAGTGCCCCTTTCTCATAGATATTTTTTTGTTCCTTCGATATGTTTCTAGTTGTTTTAATTTTCTGTCAAGTAGTTTTTCAATCTTGCATTCAACATCTCATTTGTACTCTTTAATAAACACCAACCTAAATACCATTAATAATTTTAACTTTATGTTAAATTTCTCATTCGTTTTTCTATAGGTTAAATCACGTGATGTTTTCCATAGAATTTGTAGTCCATTTTCATTTTTTGTGAATGATGCATGTTGTGATGTTCATAAAATTGTAACTTTTTAAGACGTCTGTAAAGATTTCAGTTCTGCAATTAGAGGAGTTTTAGAACACTATTTTTATCAAAACATGACTTATATGTGAAAACCATGTACTAGTATTGTCCCTTTATAAGAACTGGTGAAGTACTTGGAAATAAAACTTAAACACTTCAAAAATATGGTAAATGGAATTATATAACCGGTATGTAATCTTATGACGTTGATATATTATGATCTTAAACATGATTGTCATAGATATTACTTATCTTCATAGAGGAAGTTTCCTTGACTGTTGGGGATGGGTTCTAATGTATTACTCGATATACTATTCATATTGAGCAGAATTACAATTATAATTAAAACATAGACATTTAAGATGCCAGGAATCATTTCTATTGAAATATTTTTCACATAATCATATAATATTTACATCAATTTATTATTCATACTAAAAGTGTGATTTTAGTTGAGGAGAGAGAGAGAAAAATTCTCTAGGGTCAATATTTATCATTTGAATTTTTTATTAGATATTTCATTTTTCCAATAGATGGTAACATACACAATGATGAACTATGCACCATGAACTACCACTTGATGTGCATGGAGCAATATATATTGTTAAGGTCTTTCTTTAAACAAATTATTATTATTATTATTATTATTATTATTATTATTATTATTATTATTATTATTATTATTATTTTGCGAAGTCAGTATGCCATCTTATTCATCTCTCCCTCCTCTTGCGAGCATATTCAAATGAATATTACAATCACTAATCAAACATGAATCAGTAAATGAGGTAGTACTACTACCCTTACATTTGTACCTAACTACCAGATCTAAGACCTGATTAGGTGGACGAGCATGCCACACAATCATGTTTCCATGTTTTCTGTGATACTTTGCTAGCCCATCAGCCACATCATTTGCCTCTCTGGTGACATGTTGGGTGTGCCACCCTTGTCTTCTAAGGTTCTGGATCTCAACCAAATACTTGATGTATCTGGGAAAGTCTCACACACTACCCATAATCATATTGACTGTTGTCTTGGAATTAGATTCAAAAATAGCTTGGTCGATTTCATAGTTAGCTGCGATCTGCATGGCAAACATAATGCAAGATAACTCATCCTCCACCACATCCATGGCGTTCACATTAGTGGAGAGCCCGCCTACCCATTTTCCTTCAGAATCCCCTATGACTACCACTCTACAGGCATCTCATTTCTTGACTGTTGCATCACAGTTAAACTTGAATATACCATCCCCGGGGGCTGACCAGGCTATAGTGGTAGGATCCACCTTTTGTTCTTCTATTACCTTGAATGCTTCCAATTGGATCTTGGTTTCCCTAGAAATGAAGTTAACCTGTTGAGCAATGTGAAAAGTTTCCTTGTTGAAAGTATATTTGTTTTTGCAATGCCAAAGGTGCCAACAGGATGTAAAGAACTGAGTCTTCTCCTCTTCTGGTTGTTTCAACTGAGCAACGCACTACCAAAAAACATAGTATAGATGACAGTCATGTAAAAAATAACGCACTTTAGGTAACATATTTGTACATGACTTATAATCTGTGTAGGTCTATGTAAAATAGATGATATACATTTTTGTATATTTGAAAGGGTGACATACTTTAGGTGACATGCATGTATGTCACGTGTAGTCTATGCAACATAAGTGACAGACATTTTATCATACTTGAAAGGGTGACACACTATAGGTGGCATATATTTGAATCACCTATGTTCTAATGGGGATTTACACATGTATATGAGTCAAATCTAATATACAAGGAGACATAACATTTAGGTGACATGTATGTGTGTCACCAAAGTTATAGATGACATAAATTCATGTCACTTAACCTTAGAAATTTTACAGAATTACTATGAGAGGACATTGTCTTGATATGGGCCTTGAATTCTCAAAAATGCATTACGGGGGACCTATTGTTAGAGGAAATTCTTGTGATATGGGCCCCAACCCTCACATATGCATTTTTAGATAACTGTTGTGAGTGGAAAGTGTCACTATATGGGCCCCAGTTCCTAAGAAATGCATTGAAAGAGACTTTTTATGAGAAGAAATGTGTCAGGGCTCCTCCCGAGTGTATTTTTGTTGGAATATATCAACACTTATTTGGTCACCGTGCGTTGGACGATGATGCGATGCGAGGGCGCCGAGCCGCTGCACGTGACATGGGCACCGACGACGATTCTGTTTGGCTCCCACCTACCTCTGATTAATTATTGCACCTACCCCAGTGTCGTTGATGGCAGGGGTTCTCTACTCGTCTTGTTCCCCCACACCATAGTATCCAGATCCGACTTACCATAGTGCCTCCCGAATGCGGACGGAAGGTGACCAGAAAGGTTCGACGATAACTTCAAGTCTGATTCAACTTATCAACTTTTGTTGGACTTGGCCATATCGGTGGTGGATGCCCTTTTTTCGGCAACCACACCCATAGAAGCAAGGGATTATGGCAAGAACGCACTCGGAGCGTCCCTGGTGCCTGGCCCTCCAGGTCTCAACACGTCGAGGATCGATACGATAGAGTCCAGCATCGATCCCCGGAGGCGGCAGCCCATACACGATTCCCTACAGTCGTGTGTTAAGCAGACTTGGCACTGGTCAACCCAACAGGAAGGACTGCCATGTTGGCCTCCATACACGAGAGGGTTCCCTCCATGTCTCAGTTCTGCTCTCTTTAATGGCAAAATTCAGTTTTCCCACATCGGTAATGACACATTATGACCGTCTTGCTGCGTCACAAGTGAAAAGCCATGAGGTTGTTTGTGGCAACACATCCCACTATCACACAGACAGTGAGGTGTTACGCGAAAACGTGAGGAAATCACCATAACCACAGATTACCAAAAATGCGAGCTAATTAAAACTGATTGTGGAAAGTGGAATAACTGAGAAATTATTACATTCAAGTCCTCATCCTGCAAGAAAACATGATATATAAACCTTTACAAGGTTCGATACGTGTCCACAACTTAGGGGACCAGCTGTCCTGTCATCACATGAGTTCATCACCTATTATATATACAAAACGGCCCTCATCCGGCCAGCAGCAGGATATACAAACCATCAACAACTATACATCGTGAAACAGCGTCAAAACACCTCCAAGGACCTGAGAATACAGGGATGACTCTAAGACTCTACTACAAAATGACCAAAACAGCAGCATGTCCATCTCTTGCCTTCTACTGCTCATCTTGCTACTCGGCCGCAACTCCGCGACCACCACCACGTCTAGCTTGAGCAACTGAAAACCAGCAGGGTGAGACAATTGTACATTGTCCCAGCGAGAAACATAACTCCCCGCCGAAACTATAAAACCAAGATGGATAAAGCAACATCAGTAGATAAACAATAAAATGTAGAATAATAACAGTCTATATAGCAAAGCTATTCGTACCATCCAACTTACCAGGTTGTACGGAAGGCATATCACCAATTATCGCTTTATGGAACATGATTGACAAGATAAGATTTATAAGATCTTACCACATAACATAAGGAACGTATATGCAACTGCAAGTATAAAAAAATTAACTGCACAAGCAAAGCCTCAACCAATGTTCTGTGTTTTGCCTTAAGCAATAAATACTATTCGGATGAATTACGTATTATTATGCCCTGAGGAAGTGAGCCGTACCGCTCAAATCCAACCTTCAGTTGCGAAACCCAAAGCCGGTGCCATACAAGGTCAAATGGAAGAGCCGGACTCCACGACCTCCCACCTCGTAGTCAGTGTATGAGTACAACACAAGCAGGACCGCAGTCTCATGCTTAAGTGGCCTCAGCCACAGGGTCAGGTCCATAGGCTACCCATCCTCTAGCCCGTCTCGGTACAGGTCTCGGCGCTAGTAAAATTGAGCCACGGGCCTGTTCACCGTGCTCTGAGCCATGAACGCATTCATGCTCCTCATATCACATATACGGAGCCATGGTCCTGTTCACCATGCTCATCACATATTCCGAGTCTGCAACCATAGATGCACTCGTTTCCCTCTCTATTTGAGGCTAGGAGAAACCTCGCATATTCAATAATATGCACTCTGGGTTAACCCGCAGGAGAACCTGTTTCACCATCACCAACTCCTGACGATGATGGATCTATGGCCAGGGCAAACTACATGATATGTTCCACTATAATTAATTAGTATCTTTTATGTGGATTGCAAGATTCAACCAAGTTGTATAACATGCAAACTATAACAGGAAATAAACAACATAAAACTCAATGTTATGCTTTTATGGTAATCACATCATCCTACTCCATCACAAGGATCCAACATTACATGTTATCACTTGGCCTCTTGCCAATCATCTAGATCCATCTCAAGGATCATCACATTGCCATGGGATCTCAATCCCTCATCACATAGTGCCACTGCCTCTCAAGGCTTACATCATTAACATGGGATAACAATCCCAAGTACTTTAATCAAACACATCATACAGGCTATATCATTATCAAGAGTAATCATCATAGCAGAGTTACTCAACATATATATTTACCTCATAGCCCTTTTACTTGGCCATGCATCACCTGCAGGATTAGTGTACACAATAATCATAGGCTTAACAGAAATACCATGCTATCAATATAGGGTGACATTAATGATTATATACTTTATCAATCATGCTTCAACTCATGATCATGAACACAAAGCACATCATTAAGCAAACCATATTACATGCTTATTATTTCCCTTATCATTATATAGGGGATTCAAGATAATCACATACATAGGTAAGGTCATGTGAATTACATAAACAAGCTTTACCATAATGGTCACCATTAAGAATATCAAGGGTCACCAACGTGTTCACAAGAACATTATCCACCATATCGGTTTTCTATGAGAAGCAAGACCCTTACTAAAAGTGTCCACTACCCTCACAAGAAGTGTGACGGGTAGGGCACCCTCACTATAGGTTGTATCAGGCAGGGTGCTCACCCTATCGCCCAACTCATGTCAGTCAACCAAGGGTGTAACGCGCAACAGTGCGTTAACACCAAGGGCAACAACCAAGCGTGCAGCTAAGCAATGACATAAAGTGCAACGGCGCGTTAGGTGTCGTGCACCTATGCCTATCGGGCAACAGCCTGTATCGGGCACTAAGGGATAACGCGCAACGCCCATCAAGGGGGGTAGGGCTGTCGGCCGACACTCATAGAACTAGTGTGACGCCCGTCAAGGTCCAGGGTGTAATGCCCATCAAAGCCACCATAAACGTATCGTGCACCACTCTAGGACAAGAGGGGTATCGTCCATCACAACCACCACAACCTGTCTTCCAAGGTTCTTAGTCAAGAGGGTTGTTGGGCAGCAACCTCTAACAACACCATAACAGCCAAGAAACAACACCACAAGGTCGTCATCCACCTCAAGCACAAGGGCACCAAAACCCTAAAGAATCAAGAAGATGGCTCACCTCTCAACTTAAATGAGAGAGGGGTGTTGCACATCATGTATCACCAAACAGGCAACACAAGGATCAACCCTAGCAAGGTTCACAACTATCACCAAGCTCACCCTTCAAGTCCATGGTGAGAGGAGGGTGTTTCTCAAGCTATTAGAATACAAGCTCACCTCTCAACTTAAACGAGAGAGGAGTGTTGCTCATGATACTAGAACTCAAGCTCACTCCTCAAGACCTAGGAGAGAAGAGAGTGTTGCTCACCAAGAAACCTAGAACACATGGTTCGGCCAACAAGAACAACTTAAGCAAGGAGCCAACTAGCAAAGCATATATCCGACAAGATCATAGCAACATATAAGAACATAGAAAAGGAGGTAATGTAGTTAGGGTTAGGAGTTATGTAACCCTCCTTAAGCAAGCTCCAAGCTCCTAGCACCAAGCTCCAAGCACCAAGGAAGAAGAAAGCTCCAAGGAAGGATCGGCCACCAAGCAAGCTCCTCCAAGGGTATCGTCCACCAAGCTTGCAAAGGAGGAGGGTATCGTTCACCAAGGGAGAGGGGAAACCAAGAGACTAAAAAGGATCCCTAGAAAGAGAGAAAGAACACATATATAGAAGTAGGTGGAGGAGAAAACAAGGTAGAGCAAAGCAAGGTGTCGCCCACCTAGGGAACACTTGTCCATGGGCAAGAACCACCACACTAGCATGCCCTAAACACATGTCCAAGGCCATTGCCATATGCAAGAATCAAGCACCAAGTGTCCACAAGTGGTGACACAAACGAGGTCAAGGATGGTCAAAGGTCATGGGCGACACACCTCCAACATGGGCGACACAGCCCCTGGGCGACACAGCTCCTCTTGCCCGACACAAGGTCTAACCAAGCAAAAGAAAGGCACCACAAGGCCCAACAAGCTCAACCAAGCCCAAAGGAACTCAAGCATCGAGCCCAAACCTTCCTATCTACTCTAGAGGAAGCAAGGAGAGGGAGGAACACCTCACAAGGTGGCAAACTTGCTCACAACCCCTAGACTTAGGTTATTTGCAAGTAGCACCTCCAACTCTCAACAAAGCACAACCAAACCCTAATCACCACTAAAGGTGATTAGCAAGCAACTAAACATCAGGGGTTAAGCAAAGCAAACAGGGTAAACCCTAAACGAAGGTCAGGGTCCTTACATTGTTCCTGTGGTCCTTTACCACGTGGGGCTTACATCCTGCATGGTTGGACATGCTACACAAGTTTCATGTCCTTTTAGGAGCCTCCATACATGTCGCGACAAACCGTTAGCAGTTAACAATTTTGGTAATCATCTTCAGGTTGTTCATTTATCTTCACTGAGTCGTGTTGATGGAATCCGTAAGGCGTTGGAGTATGCAGATGTTTGGGAGGGCTTGGTGTTTGCTCATTGTTCTTCCAAGCATTGGATGTGTGGTGTATGCCTTGGCATCGTGCCATGGTCTAAAGCATGTCCTCATCAAGCTTCTGATGGCTCTGATGTTACTACCACTCTATCTCGATAGCCTGGTGAGACATCACTCGATGTGATGGTTTGCCTGCTCCCATCAATTCTGGATTTCCAGATTATGTTCCTTGCACCCTGTCAACTCGTCAGCGTATTGAGCCATCGCCTATGCCTGTTGACCGACTATAGCTCGACACATATATAAATAGGAATCTTATGATGCCTTCATGTACATTTAATGATTTTATTTTTGGGTCCTTGGGTTTTGCCATCCAATAAGGATTGGCAACCCAGTTTGTTGCTTACGCTTCTGTGAGAGCTTTTATGTAATCTTTTGAGCAATTATATGAAACATATTAAGTGACATGTTGTGAGACGACACCATCATGATATGGGCCCTGACTCCTCAGAAATTTATTTTTAGGGGCTTAGTGTGAGAGCACACTATCATGATAGTGGTCACATATCCTCCCAAATGCAATTACAATGACATGTTGGGAGAGGAAATTCTCATGATATGTGATGTGGCTCCTCTCAAATGCATTTTCAAAGACCTGATGTGAGTGGATGCCATAATGATATGGGCCCTAGTTCCTCCCAAAAACATATTCAGTGACATGTTGTGAGATGACATCATCATGATATGGGCCCTGGATCCTTAGAAATTTATTTTTAGGGACTTACCGTGAGAGCACACTATCATGATATTGGTCACATATCCTCCCATATGCAATTACAATGACATGTTGGGAGAGGACATTGTCATTATATTAGAGGTGGCTCCTTTCAGATGCATTTTTAAAGACTTGATGTGAGAGGATGCCATAATGATATGGGCCCTGGTTCCTCCCAAAAACATATTCAGTGACATGTTGTGAGATGACACCATCATGATATGGGCCCTGGCTCCTCAGAAATTTACTTTTAGGGACTTACCGTGAGAGCACACTATCATGATAGTGGTCACATATCCTCCCAAATGCAATTACAATGACATGTTGGGAGAGGTCATTCTCATGATATGTGATGTGGCTCCTCCAAAATGCATTTTTGGGATCTTCCCGTGAGAGGACACCATCATGATATGGGTCATGGCTCATCAAAAGTTTATTTTTAGGGACTTGCTGTGAGAGCACACTGACATGATATTACTGTGAGGACACTATTATCATATGGGTCATGGCACCTCCCAGATGTATTTTTAGAGACTTGATATGAGATAACATTTGTCGTGAAATGGGCCCTGACACCTCCCAAATGCATTTTGATGGACTTATTTTGAGAGGATGTTGTCATGATATGGGCCCTGACACCCCCCAAATGCATGTTCATAGACTTGTTGTGAGAGGACGTTGTCGTGATATAGGACCTAACACCTCCCAAATGTATTTTGAAGGACTTATCGTGAGATGACATTGTGATCATATGCTCCATTGCACCTCCCAAATGTATTTTCAAGGACTTAGCGTGAGAGGATGTTGGCATATATGGGCCCAAACTTCACTTAAATGTATTTTCAGGGGCTCATTATGAGAGGACATGTCAATATATGGCCCTGGATCCTCCTTAATGCATTTGAAGAGACACGTTGTGAAAGGGCATTATCATGATCTGGGCCATGACCCCTCCCAAATCCATTTTAGGGATTTATTATGAGAGAACTATGTCAATATATCGGCCCTGGCTCCTCCTTAATGCATTTGAAGGTAGATGTTGTGAAAAGACATTATCGTGATTTGGGTCATGTCACCTCCCAAATGCATTTTTAGGGACTTGATGTGAGATAAAATTTGTCTTGAAATGGGCCATGAACCCTCCCAAATGTATTTTCATGGACTTGTTGTGAGAGGACATTGTCATGATATGGGACTTGACACCTCCCAAATACATTTTTAAGGACTTATTGTGAGATGACATTGTCATCATATGTGTCATGGCACCTTCCAAATGCGTTTTCAAGGACTTGGGATGGTTTTGGTTGTGATTGTTGGCCTTGTTTTAATTGTGATGGTCAATTATGCTTCTGGACGTGACACTTCATTTTGATATGATCGTGACACTACATTTCTTTCGATCACGACATTGTGTTGTGAGGGTGGGTCGTGACGTTGTGTTGTGAGTTGGTCATGAAGATTATGTATAACAATGGTTGTGACGCCTTGCTTTTAACACTATTGTATCACGTTATATCGCGGTCGCAACGTGCGTCGTGGAGGCAGTTGCAATGTTGTGTTGTGAGATATAGTTTCCTTCTTGTTGTTAATCACTTTCAAATGAAGCATAATAATCCAAAACCAACTGGCATTCATGGCCTGGTTATAAGTTTCGTCATGATGTTGTTCAGGATGCTCTCTTCAACATTGTCTCTCGAGCTGGGTTAAAGGTTTTGATAGAAGCTCCTTTGGCCTTCCTTGGCACTCAATTTGATGGTGTTCATTCATTACGACCTGCAGGCATTCTTTTATTTCACTGGATGAATGGAAAACATGCCTGTGTTGACCTAACTGGAGTTTCTCCCTTGACAGGTATCCATTCAAAAAACTTTAAATCGGGGCAGGCAGCGTCCGAGGAAGCAATACAAAAAGTTCATAAACATGGAGCAACATGTGAGGCCAATCAACATCATTTTCTACCTTTTGCCTTTGATACCTTTGGGGTGCTTGCCGACGATGCAATTTCTCTTCTTCGATACCTTCAACATATAATAAATAGGAATCTTATGATCCCTTCATCTACATGTAATGATTTTATTTTTGTGTTCTTGGGTTTTGCCATCCAAAAAGGATTGGAAACCCAGTTTGTTGCTCGTGCTTCTGTGAGAGCTTTTATGTAATCTTTTGAGCAATTATATGAATGTTTTATGTCTTCTATTTAAAGAGGACATGTGTCGGTCGAATTTCTGTTGAGAGTCATTATAATTCAATTGCAGTCATTCATGAGGGGATACATACATGGCTCTGATCAAAGCATTTTTAGGGACTTGTTATGAGAGGACACTGTCATAATATGAGACTTGACACCTACCAAATGCATTTTTGGAGACTTGATGTGAGTGGACATTGTCATGTTATGGGCCTTAGTTCCTAAAAGAACTTGTTGTGAAACATCATCACAATGTGGGCCATGGATCCTCACAAATGTGTTTTGAGGGACCTGTTGTGAGAGGATATTATCATGATATGAGTCATGGATCCTCCCAAATATATTACTGTGGACTTGTTATGAGAGGACGTTATCGTGAAATTGAATGTGGCTCCTCCTCATAAAATCATTTCCTAGGACATGCCATGAGAGGACATTGTCATGATATTGGTTGTGGCTTCTCCCTACTGTATTTTTAGGGACTTGCTATGAGAGGACGTTGTCATGGTCTGTGATGTGGATCCTCCAAAATGCATTTTTAGGATCTTCTTGTGAGAGGACACTGTCATGATAAGGGCCCTAACTCTTTACAAATTCATTTTCAAGGACATAATGTGAGAGAAAATTTTCATGATATGGGCCATGTCAACTCCCAATACATTTTGTGGGACTTGATGTAAATATTGCCACGTTTGCCATCCATAAATTCTTTCATTTTATTTAACATATGATCAATTAGAATAATATCAAACCCAATTAAATATTTCTATAGTAGACTACAACAAATATTTATATCCTTTTGTAATAAAAATAAGGAAACTGAAATGTTAAAGGAAATAACTTGTAATTGACTTTAATGCATTTCAATTGGTTGAAGAAAGAGAGAGAATATGAGTCAAAATGATTTCAAATTGAGACATAAAAGAAGACTTGTAGCAAGAAAATGTTTCATCAATATTTTAGAGCACCCATATATAATTGTTATTATTAAATATAATGATATAAATATTGCCACGTTTGCCATCCATAAATTCTTTCATTTTATTTAACATATGATCAATTAGAATAATATCAAACCCAATTAAATATTTCTATAGTAGACTACCACAAATATTTATATCCTTTTGTAATAAAAATAAGGAAACTAAAATGTTGAAGGAAATAACTTGTAATTGACTTTAATGCATTTCAATTGGTTGAAGAAAGTGAGAGAATATGAGTCAAAATGATTTCAAATTGCTACAATTCTTCTTTTATTTAACATAAATTCTTTCGTTTTATTTAAACCATTTTGTAATAAAATTTAGGAAAGTAATAATGTTGAAGGAAATAACTTGTAATTGACTTTAATGCATTTAAATTGGTTGAAGAAAGAGAGTGAATATGAGTCAAAATGATTTCAAATTGAGACATAAAAGAAGAATTGTATCAAGAAAATGTTTCCCCAATTTCTTTTACTTGGTAACATGTATACAAATATGGAATTGTGGGAATATTATATTACACATCTTGTCACGCTTTACCATCTATAAAGGCTCTTATTTTATTTGATATATAATCTTAAAAAAGAAAGAAAGAAGTTATTGAGAGAAATTTGGAGAGAAAATTGTTGGATGTTAATTAAGGGTATTAAACTTATATATGTGACAATTAATACAATACACTAGATACGTATATCCTAATTTTTTAAAATAACACATTATTTATATTTTCCTAACTATTTATACCCTCCCTATTTTCTTATCTTTCCCCCGGTAATGCACTTAGCTTGGTCAGCGCACACAAATTCTAGATGTCCACTTACGCTTCCCACGCAATTCCCAAACGTCCGCCCACGTTTCCTCTCCCCTCTTTCCCTCCCACGTCGCGCATGTCTCCCCGAGTGCGAAAAGGGCGTCATCAACCCCATCTTCCTCTCCCAATGATGCGCACCATCTCATCCACGATCGAAATTGCCGCCTTTAAGGCTCCGAAGTCGCACCTTAGAATTTGTTGCGAGTCAAGGAGTCCTTCCCTCAGTCTTCTGCGTACCCTATCTTGGAATGAGAGAGTCGATGCCCTAGAATTGCTCGAGTAGCTGTCGCTGCTCTTTTCCCATCCCTCTCAACTTCTCGTTTCTGGTCATCCTCTCAATCCCTCTCAGTTCGGAAGTTGACCTCGACACCTTGCCTACGCTTTCCCGCAATCAATTTAGTTCGTGGGTGCGTTGAGAGCTCGGACGGCGATTGTCACCCCCAGAGCAAAAGCTTGAAGCTCCGGCAGCTGGAGCAACCTCAGTTTGATTCCTCGCGAGGTAACCATCTTGAGCCATTGCTCTTTCATCCTGTGCATTCATCGCACCGTAGTTTTGCCCCGATTGTTGGGTCGACTAGCGACGCCGATCTCCTCTTTTATTGTTGTGCTGGCGTTAAGGGACTCCGCAGGTCCCTGACCCCTGAAACCCGTCCGAAGTTGTTTTGAGGTCCAGGCGGAGTTCCAAGAGATGTGCCTGATCAAAGGGAAACACAGAGGATCGCCAATGTGGATTCCCGACTTGGTGCGTTTAAAACCGGCCATCGCCGATGGCTACCTCCGCCATGCCTCTTCAGATATCATCCGACCCTGGTAGTATGACCAGTGAGTCTGTCGTTACCAAACCATTACTCGCATACTTCCTCTCCCTTAAATAAACAATTTCTGAGTTACCAAACCAGTACTCATGCGGTCTCTTTCTCCTACCTTTATTCCGTTACTAATACATACACTCATTAGAAAAGGCAAACGTTGAAGAGTTCAAGTGACTCAAACTGGGGATATCATGACGCGATGGGAATATAGTCTGAATGTCCCATTAGATAACTTTTATTCTACAACTCATTCTTATAAAACTGATGGCAAAATTCAGACCACTTTATATTCAAACACACAAACATATAAACCGAATGATACTACTGATCCATCCACATATATACTAATACTAGTGAGCACACACACGTGCACATGCACATGTCACAATAAATTTAATAAATTTAAAATAGATGATGGTACAAATATATATTTTGAATATACAATGGTATATAGATACTTTTATATTTAATTAATATTCTTATTTGGAAAATTAAAGAAAAGATGTAGTAAACACAAAAGTACAACGAAAATCTGGTTGTGAATCTCACTTTTATTTTTTGATGAAACTTTACCAGCTAGTGTTGCTCTTACTAAAAATAATTAAAAAGGTCATGATATAGACAAAAAAGAGTTGATATGTATCTTCAAGTTATCATTTTGTATAAAAAATTGTAGACTAACATTTCCCCAATAAATGTAAAAAGAAGAATGAAGAATGATGATGATATATGTAAACATACAGAGAGTTGGAGAAAGTCAGTTTTGATTATTAAACCATCCTTTTTGGTTTGTTCCCTTATATCCATAGTGATTTTAAAAGAATAAATAATAGATCCATTATGAAGATCAAACAAATAACATATCGTGTCTAGTATTTTTTGGGTAAATATTGTAACTTCTTTGATATGAGCACACTTCTACCATGCATGTGATAAATAGTGATATTTTAATATATTTTTCTATAAAATGTTTCTCATAAACTCGATAGCTTAAAGTAAACATTGTATTTTAATAAATAGCATAAAATATAATGTATGATCTCCATAATTAATTTGTCATACTTCTTGGATTACAAATTAATTAGTGTTAAATATAGTGTAAGTTGTGATGGACTCAATTTAGTGAGTATATTGTGATGTTGGGTAAATAATGTAACTTCTTTCATATGAGCACACTTCTACCATGCACATGATAAATAGTGATATTTGGTAAAATTACATAAAATTTCTTGCCTATGAAGCATGTCTCATGTTAGATTGGACACTTTAATGAGTTTATATTATCTATTCAAATATTAGACATCATGAAGTTTTACATATTTCTTATTTCTAGTACTAACTTATATTGTAATAACCGATAGCAAGAAACATATGTACCCCATGGAAGTTATCACGTAAAAGATAGATGTATAACATTTCTACACCACACTTGTAAAAGATGTATTATATTGTTTCCAATTTTTAAGGTCATGATGTCAAATATTGGAGTGATGAATATATTGAAACTTTAAATTTAGTAAGGTGCACAAAATGGATTGTTATTCTGTTACTTGTAGTGCCCAATCTACTTCTACACAAGCATCATTAGTGTCAACATTAACAATCTCTTACGGAATGGATATGTTGTTAGAGAGTAGAAATAGGTCAAGTCAGGTGAGGAGTGGTCTATTCAAGAACCCAATCCAATTCTAAGACATGCCTCGACCCAGTCATATGGGTTAAATGCTTCTATTATTTTGTTCTTTTGCAAATCACCAAGTAGCCAACCCATTTTTGAATTATTTGACATGTTATATAATCATTTACTCTTTTAGATATATGCAATATATCTTAAGAAACATTTAATTTAAAATGATACGCAATTGATGCAACGCCTAGTCTTGTATGATAGGAAATGCTGGATAGTAGTAAATATTTATTGATTATTGTGAATGTATTCCTACACTACATGATAAGAAAATCCTTATGCTCACCATATATACCAAAATAGTTTAAATCATAGAAGTTAGGCTTCTTGCATTATGTGCAGAACCATTTCTTGCTAAGAAAACTTTGCACAAGTTCCAATCATTATCTTCATTACCTTCATTCTCAGAAGATTTGGGCTACACAAATATTATAGATGTGTCATCTGTTATATTTAGGGGGTTGAGCAATACCTTAAAAGTTGTTCTCTTGTTCCATGTTGGTCTGAGTACTCATGTCGCCATCCTTGCAATTTAGGTAATGGTTAACTACAAAGTAACTAAAACAAAAAAACCAACAACCCAATCATCCTTTCAGATCTTCAACATGATGTTGGAGAAGCTTTGATTTGCCAAGAACCAGGTTCACGACAGTGGAAATAGTAAGAATTGTATACCAGAAATGCATAGAAAACATAAAAACAACGTACTGCATAGTGTTCTTTGTGATCTGGCATGAGCGTCTGCCCAGATTCACTCACAAATACTATGTCGAACCTGCAGTTTTGTAGACACATTATTGATAAAAAATATTTCACATGTGCGTAATGAACAACGATTAGTCATCCGAGTTGTGTCACTGCATCATATACACACAGTGAGGCATCAGCTTCCAGTAACCGATGATCAAAATTGTTAAAAAAATAATCCATATCGTTTGTCATCCAACCAACGCTAATCAATCAGTGGATGAACTGCTTCTTTTTTAGGCATCGCCTAGCACACTGAATGCTCTTACTTGCCAGGCACGCTAGTTATAGTCTTGTACGTGATTGCTTTTTAGATTTTGATACAACCTGTATGAAGAACGTCATTAGATACTTAAAAACACAGGCAGACTTCCACATATTTTATGATGATGAACCATGTGAATTTGGTTCCAACTGAATGAGATTTGAAAACTCATCACCACAGTTATCTCGGGCAAGCCGAAGCGGACGGGATGATGTCGTCTTTTCATTAAAAGTGGGGTGATTTGTTGAGATTACCAGGACTTCAATCGACCGTGAATCCGTGAGAGAGTAGTTAGTTGGGTTTCATCCAAAGATATGTATATGAAGAGAACAGAGTGGTTAGTAATGGGTCAGTAAAACAGAGAGTGGAGAGAGTGGAAAAGGCAGAGTGGGTTTCAACTGGAAATTCAGAATTAATGGTTGCTGATTCGATTACTAAATGTAGAGAACGTGGATGAAAGTTGAACGCGTTTCAAATTTGATGCGGTTTCAACTAATAAATGTGGTGGGATGGTTTGTTGGGAATTGAAAGAGATGGAAGAGAGGAGAAAGGAAAGGAGAACACAATTGAAGGAGGTAACGTTGGCCGTCACTTTTGGAGGAGTAATATTGAACATGGTAGTCGTGGTGGAAGGAGGGAAAAGAACAAATAAATGTCAAAATTTTTGAAAAAAGAAAAGAAGAGAGAAAGAGTTAAGGAGAGAGCACCATTTTAAAAACAATGCAATCTGATTGGCTGGTGGCATTGCTGTAATTAGTAAAAACTATTCACTCTTTGTATAGTAGTATAGATAAGGAGTTTTCCAGACAATTGATAATACTTTTACATATCCCCAATTTAGACTAGGAGCTGGTTTACAGTATGCAATGAAACATAATAGATTGACCAATTTGTCTTCTTCTCTCAATGTCACTCCTCTCAATACATTAAAATTCTGTAAATGCCACTGCCCATGAACGTGTTGTCCTCTACAAATAATATTTCACCGTCTCTCTACCAAGAGTCAGTTAGTTTGAGAAAAGTTAATCCCACATTATCGAAGACTCCTAAATCAGGTGTAATTCACCTCAAACACGGTGATAACTATTAATGTATCTTGCTAATGCTTTGTTTTATATTACGATTAGAAAAATAAATAATTTTGAAAGCATTGAGTAGACGTTGGTCAGTTTGTAAACACAAGCAGACAGTCAGTGTCAAGTATTATTGTGTCTTTTATTATTTCCATCTTATCTCAATTGAGTGTGACGTTATCCCTAACAGCTGCATGTCTATGTCTGCTGTGATTAACAGAAGAACGACAACTCATGCAAGTTGCTACGCAGACTAGAGCTAACTAGCTCAAGCAATTAATTTATTTGCACAAATAGGAGCAATAGAATAGTTACCCTTTAGTAATCTCTTATTATTCTTAGATCCTAGAAATGAGAGATTGAAAGAGAGAGAAGAAAAAGAGATTTTAAGTTGATTGTACAAATGAGAGAGAGATAGAGATATAGACAGAGAACAATAATAGAGTTGACATAGTGTAAATTAATTTCGGATCATGATACTAACATGTAATAGTTTGCTAGTTTCATTTTTGTGCTAACTTCAGTAAGTAATTCACAGTTTTACCCATCACTTTTCATTCACATATAATGATTTAATATTAAAAATAAAAAATTAATACTGCTCAGTTATTATCTTTATGTAAGTGCTTACAACTTAATCACACTTCAACATGACTATTATACTGGATGCTGGGATTGGTTATCCTCAATATATTATCTCAGACTATGTTAAAAATTCAGTGATGATTCTCCATGGTGACCTCTTAAGGTCTCATCATCAAACTAAGGGTATATAGCATGATCCAATTTATGTTAAACACAACTCTATATCATGCCAAAATTCTAAGGGCGTATTAAATACAACAAATTTATTATTTTTTCTTTAAAATAATCATATAAAGCGACAAAGCCTCCTAAAAAAAACTTACTACATTATAAGTAGGATTTTTCTTAGCAAAAAGCTACATTTGCTTCTAGGTAGTTGTGTATATGACATGGATCCTTCCATATTTTGTGAAGTTGTAGTTGACATTTTTTTTGTGAGTCTCATCATCCAGCCTTTCCACATCTTGCCCATTGATTGTAGTACAACAATCGTATGACCATATTCAACAAAATAAAATATTTTATGTATTAACATTCAAAAAATGTTTCATGTATTTGTAAACATATACTAAGTCTGAGTGTTAAGAAAATTAATCACATAATTGAAGTCTTAATATGCTTACAGTTATGCCAAATATGATCCTTCTGTATTTTGGTTATCTGATTTCAAGTGTGAATTCAAACGGTACTTTGGCAAGGGTAGCTTCCTCTAAACTTTAAAAGTCTCAACTTGTACTCTCTCTCATGTCTGAATTTCTTCTTTTATATCAGATATGGTAGACTTGCTACTATACTTAAATTACATTTTTTTTCAGGAGACATGGATAAAACTTGGATTAGTAGAGGAAAATCTAAACATGACCGTTGCAAAAGTGCTTTCATGTTAGGATTTAATTCCATTCTGGATTTGGCATTTAGGAATCATGTCGAGGTGAATTGCCCATGCGTGAAGTGTGAGAACAAATTTTTTTATGATAGAAAAACAATTCAATGGCATGTGATCAAGTATGGATTTCTCTCAACCTACACGAATTGGGTGTATCACGATGACAACCAACATGTTGATAAACCTTTCGATGATATAGAAGGCTTGATTAATGATACTTGCTATGATCATGTAGAAATGACCGAAGAAGATGTTGGGAATGATAATGAACATACTCTACATGATGATAATAAATTTGATGAACTATTGAAAGATGCTTATGAACCACTATATCCTGGTTGTGATAAATTTTCTAAACTATCGTTTATCGTTCACCTATTTAGACACAAGTGCTTGTATAAAATTAGCAATAAGGCAATATCAGATTATTTGGAACTTCTTAATCAAGTATTGCCTAAGGGACATAAGCTACCAATAAAATGGTATGAATGTAGAAAGCTCATGTCCTCATTGGGATTGGATTATCAGGTTATCCACGCATGTCCCAATGATTGTGTATTATTTAGAGGTGAATACGTGGACTTGGATAGGTGCCCAACGTGTGATACATCCAGGTGGAATGATACTTATAAGGGAAGAAGGATAAAGGTCAAGAAAAGGACGCCACAATAAGTGCTTCGGTACTTTCCCTTAACCCCTAGGCTTAAAAGATTGTATAATTCTAGAAAGACTGCTCCTTTGATGATTTGGCACTCCACTAGCCCGACTGGTAAGGATGGTGAAATGGCACATCCCAGAGATTTTGAGGCTTGGAAGGATTTTGACAATAAACATCCATCATTTAGCAATGATCCACGCAATGTACGACTTGGCTTAGCAACTGATGGATTTAGTCCTTTCAATATTGCAATGGGAAGTAGCAGAAGCATATGGCCTGTAATCTTAATGTGCTACAATCTTCCCCCATGGCTTGCTATGCATCAGTGATTCTTAATGTTGTCACTTCTTATCGATGGTCCTAAATCACCTGGAAACGATATAGATGTGTATCTCCACCCATTAATTAATGAATTGAAGATGTTGTGGGATGGCGTTAACACCTTTGATGTGAATACAGGAGAGGTATTTTGTATGAGGGCAATGCTTTTGTGGACCATTAGTGATTTTCCAACATATAGCATGTTGTCTGGTTGGAGCACTAAAGGATACAAGGCGTTCCCTCATTGTCATGTTGATCATCTCCTGCCTATAGCTATAGTTAAAGCATTATCAAAGCCTATAAGGAAAGTAATAACTGAATTTTGTGTTTACTTCAAGGAGGTGTGCGCAAAGGTCATAACTATTGAGAAAATGAAGGAGTTTGAAAAAAATTCCTATGATAATGTGCACATTGGAAAGGATTTTTCCTCCTGCATTTTTTGATGTTATGGTCCATTTAGCTATACATCTTGCAACCGAGGCAAAACTTGCTGGACCAGTTCAATTTAGATGGATGTATCCAATTGAAAGATATCTCTACACGTTAAAAAATTACATTCGAAATAAGAGTAGACCGGCAGGTTCAATTGCCGAGGGCTACTTGGTCGAGGAAGTAAGCATATTCTGTGATAGGTACCTACATGATGTGGAAACTAAGCTACACAAACCTATAAGGTACCAAGATGGTCCACTCGGCGCAGCTTCTCTTCTGACCATTACACATGAGGAATTGCATCAAGCTCAACGATTCATCTTGCTTAATACCGAGGAAGTTCAACCATATGTTAAGTAAGTATTTGGTTAACTAAATTTTAGTTAAATGTTACTTTTAAGAAACCAAATCTGATTTCACATAAATAAACAGGACACATAATGATTATTTGAGATGGCAACACCCTGATTGGGATGGTTTCACATTACAGTTGCATCACCACAAAACATTTGTAAGCTGGTTTGAAGATCACGTAAGAAAATTCATTACATCTATTCAACTTAATATGATTGCTTTCATTATTCATAATATTGTCTATCCTCTTCTTCTTTCAGGTTGATTCTTTAAAAAATTTTGATGAACTTCCTAAAGCTATTCAATATCTATCTCGACCACCTAAAATAGGTGTTTATTCATACAAAAGTTATTTTGTGAATGGTTACAAGTTTGATTGTCAGGTTGTAGACATTAAACGTTCCACACAAAATAGTGGCATTGCCACATATGGTCCTAATGGTGAAGTATACTATGCGTTTTTAGATGACATTTTTGAGATTCACTACCATAGGATGGATCCTTATTATCTTTTCAAATGCTCATGGTATAGTATTGATGAGGAAGGGTTTTCAGTTGATGACTTTAACATTGCATATGTTGACACAAGTAAGCGAAGCTTTAAAGATGAGCCCTTTATTTACCCAGAACAAGCTGAACAAGTGTTTTACTCGGTCGATCCTATAGATGGAAATTGGAGTGCTATATGTCACTAAAAACCTAGAAATGTTTATCACGAACATGAGTACACAATTGAACAAAGAAATGAACATTTGGCTAGAGGTCACGAGCCATTACTTCATTGTGGTTTGGATGGTGTCCATGATGTAACATGGACTAGGTGTGATATACCTAGAAAAGTAAAAGTGTCTGAAAATGTAGTCAAAGAAATTCTATAGCCTAAAAAGAGGAAGAGATTATAGGTAATATTAATTGAAGAATTGCAAGATAAATTTTTATTACCTTTTTTAGGATTGTTGAATTTGTAGCTCATATATTTATATGATACATGATTGCATTATACAGTCTTTGTAGGGACATGCCTCCTAAGGCGATGTATAAGTCTGTTAATAAAATCATAAAAGGGGGAAATAATGATGATGAAGTTGCAACACGAAAACAAGGTTTTTTTGTTTATCTTATATGCTTTTCTTGTTCACTTTTCTTTCTTTTCCATAAATTATTTAACCTATGTCAGTATTGTTATTAGATTTGGATCTTGGGATGGACAGTGGAGGCAAAAGGAAAGTGCAATCTGACATGTGTGTTGAATCAAACATAGGTATATATCAAATTTGAAATGTACCAATTAAATAACAACAATGATGTAATTGTTTAGATCAATTAACATTACATTTTCTATAGAAATTAAACCTATGACTACAAATCTGATTTTGATTGAGTTTCTTCGAATTGCCCCTCTTTTTTTCTAACTAGTTGTTTTTACTGAATTTTCCATACCATGTGTAAAACAATAATAATGTTAACGGGTTATCCTTTCCCATGCTCTCACTGTTGTTACTATATGCAACTGAGAATCTTTCATCACTGCTCCAAACCATGAATGGAATTCTGAAAGCCAAAAAGGCAGCTGCATCTGCACCCTTCAATAATGATCCTTTTGAGGAGCGATTGATCGAGTTAAAGTCAAGTAAATTATTCATATATATATATATATATATATATATATATTGCAAATATATGTACTTCTATTAGCTATCACTACATGTAATTTTTGTATTAATTGTTAGGAACAAAGAGGGCAGCAAGCTCTAAAACTGTGGATGATGAAATGCCAATTTCCAATGCATTAAAAAAAGTTCACGATTATGGTATTTAATAGTGCACTGGTTTATTGTAATCTATTGTGTGTTTTCAATAACTCATTTTCTTCTATTATCGTGTATTGTTGAATATGTTTAGGTAAGTCTGTGTATGAAAAACCAGCCTCAAGTAATCCCAAGACAAAGATGCACCTTAATCACAAAATGAAGTCTATCCAAGGTGAAGTTGATGCACCAGTTCATGGTACATCTCAAAGTACTGAAATGTTAGGTATATTAATTATAACTACCTACCACCCTCCCATTCTAATTTTTGATTTGTAGAATTAATTTCCTTCTATTTATGTGCATGATTTGATGTGTTTAGGTAAGTATGTGCATAGGAAATTTGTCTTAAATAGTGCCAAGATAGACATTTGTCTAAATGTGAAGACAAAATTTGACTCAAATATTGTAAAGACAAAGATGCATCAAAATCAAAATTTGAAGTCTATTTCTGATGCCTCAGGCTATGGTGCATTGACAAGAACTAAAGTTTTAGGTATTTTTTTAATAAAAATACACCTACCCTCATTTTGTTTTATAGAAATATTTCCTTCTTGTAATGTGTATCATTTCATATCTCAAGGTAAGTCTGTGCTTGGGAAATCTTCCATTAATAGTTCCAAGACAAACATTCCTCTAAATGGGAAGAAAAAATATATTCAATCTAATTTTGATGCATCTGATCCTGATCCAACTCCAAGGACTGAAATCTCAGGTATTTTAGTTATAAAAACACACTCACTCATTCTATTTTCAATTCATATAAATTTTTGGTTGTTTAGGAAAATCTGTGCATGAAAAATCTGCACCAAATACTACCAAGAAAAAGGTGCATCTAAATCATAAGACAAAGTCTCTTCAATGTGATTTTGATGCGGAAGGTAATGGCATATCCATAAGGAAGTTTTATGCCGTATGATAATAAATATATTGTCCTACTCCTTACATTTGATGTGCTTTAGTAAGTGTTTCTTTTCTCCTAATGTACTTTGTGAATGTGTTAGGTAACTCTATACATGGAAAATCTGCCTCAAACATTGTAAACACAAATACACACATAAAATAAAAGGCAAAGTCTGTTCAATGCAACTCAGATTCTTCAAGGAGTGATATTTTGGGTATGCTAATTGTAAACGCACCAAACCACCCAGCCTCATTGACACACACATATATCAACTTACTCTATTGGTATTTGAACCATGTAGGTTCTGTATAGTATCATAATTTTTATTTTTTTTTACTTGATGGCAGAATTTTTCACAGGTTTTTGTTAAGTCTTTAAAAAATGATTATCACCTTTTGGTTAAATAGGAAATATGCAACGCAAAAAGAGGGTATCAATTACTCTGGAAGATAATGAAGCATATGGACAAATAAGTGCATCTACCTTAGGTTTCAATATTAGCGATGATGAGACAGATGAATCTCACCGCCATGAAGATCTAGGTGAGTTATCTGTCGAACTGTATGTAACCACTTTCTGTATTATTCTCATTCTATCACATACTAAAAATTTGAATTCTTTGTTTAAGATGTTGAAGATGACTTGATTGTCAATGGTACTTTAGAAATCCATGGAACTTCAGTGATTAGGCTCACAGGTAACATTCTTAAGACATTGTTATCAAGGGACACACCTTGATCTACTAGTCTTCCATGGAGATGGGTTGATTCTTGGGTGCCTAGTTCCTTTGCGTACTAGGAAATTGCCTTGTCATTTTAGGATGAAATATCACATCTTTCATCTCACACACTTGTATAAATTTCAAATTGTACATAAAAATATAAGATGGTGACAATCTTGAAGATGATTTGCATGCTGAAGAACAAGTTAGAATTGATGAATTGGATCAACAGGAACCCAGATGTGAAGAAGGTAGTTCATTTAACTTGAATGTATATTAGTATATTTCTGATTTGGAATTGAAACTTTTTAATGACTCAGCCACTTTTAAGAAAAAAACAAGGGGATGCACGGCATACAAAGCTGTTGCCCCCCCAAAAGGTAAAAAATGGAAATGCGAGGTTTGTAGCGATTTGGGAGTTCCTATTGGAGATGAATCTTCAAAGTTAGCAGAATGGCTAGGCATACATGCTCGACAAGTAAAATACTTTCCTATTGCTGAAAATTGGGGACAAAGACATGAGAAAAGTTTTGCAAATGTGTTGGCTTCTCTAAAGGAATGCTACATGTATAATTATCAATATTAATTTATGATTCTGTGTTGAGTTGAGGTCACTAGTAAATGGTTATTCAATTCTTCATGTAGGATGATTTTGACTTTGTAATGAGGGATGGGCATAGCAAAGCTCCTCTGGATGGCGTTTTTTCTTGGTGTAAGGCAAGAATTCAACGAGATATTAGGACATGGAGGCACAATTTGAAGAAGAAATATTATGATGCCGACAAGCCAATTGAGGAACAACTGCTGACATGTGCGGACAAGAGGATTTCTGATGCTCAATGGGCAGAATTGTTGAAATATTGGGACAAAGATGAAAATAAGGTGTTGTTGCACTATAAAACATTTAAAATTGATTGTTATATTAGAATTTCGTTACTATTTCAACGATTTCAGCTTTTGGCGTCAAGAAACAAGGATAGCCGAAGTGTTGCAGGACCCACATATACTGGTGGACCTATTTCAATAGCAACCCTCCGACACAAAGCGGTAAGCCTTGTTAATATTCTATTTTGGTGTTACTTTTTAGCTTTGGATATATGTATTTTGATTTCCATGCAACCCATAAAATTTTTAGAAGGAAGAAGAAGGAGAAAAGTTTACAGAATATGGAGCATATGTTGGAGCTCATTTAGATCGAAATAATAACCCTCCAAACGAGAGGATAAAGACTTTACTTGTAAGTGATACAAATAATATTTGCTACTAAATATCTTTCTCAATTACTTGCTATATTTTCCTCTTTTTTATGTATATTAGAGGCAAGTTGCTCAAGCTTGCTTGGAAAAAGGGGTTGAAGAAACACAAGACCCATTGGAATTTGGATCTGCTATGGATGGCGCTTATGGCCCACATCGTGGAGGGTATGAAAGAGGATAAGGTGCTGGAGTGTCTCATAGAAATTTGCAAAATAGAAAAGCCAAACAAGCTCTACATTCATCTGTGACAGATCTTCAACAACAACTACAAGACAAGAATGAAGAACTTGTTGACGCTAAAGCTAAAATAGCGACATTGGTATAATTTTTACGCTGAATGATATTTATCTATCCATACAAACTCAATTTTGTTTACGTGTCACTAGGAGAGAAAGCTTGGAAAGAGGCATATGATGGATAGGAGGGAGGCATTGTGTCAGAAAATGCTCCACAAAATGGTAAATGAAGTGTTTCTATGTCTTCATATAAAAAAAGTATATTCATGAGTAAATATTACATAAAGATAATATATATATCTATTTTTAACTTGTAGGGACGATCTACACGCATGTTGCATGCTTCGGCTTCATCACAAAATGAAGATCCAACTTAATTCGTAGAAAGTTAATGATCAGTTTGGCATCCTTTATGCCAAATTTAACAATTAGTGGAAATATTTGGATGACTTGATAGTTAGAAATTTTCATATATGACCAAACAGTAGTATATGTTACTTGGACAATCATGCATTATTTGTTAATATTATAGCTAACATATGTATAGTTTTCAGACACATCATCTCTCTATTATAATTATATTTGTTTTGTAGTTATGCTTCCAAATTTTGGATATGTATTTTTCTAGCATGTGAAATCCATACCCCCTTTGGATGATGCACATCATCAAAAACATGCATTATGTTCTTGATCAGGACAAAATGATGAATTAGTGTGTTTGTGTATGCTATGTGTATTTCCTTTGTTCTTCCGAAGGGACAAAATGATGAATTAGTGTGTTTGTGTGTGCTATGTGTATTTCCTTTATTCTTTCGAAAGCAGCCATGTATAGAATCATTGGTGGCTATGAGAAGAAATACAAGGTATGATACAACCATAAATAGCATATGACTACCTCTAGTCTTGTCCTTCATCTTCTCTTCTTATGATCACGATACCACAAAAAGATGCAAAATTTATTAGAGCTGATATTGCACATATGTGATTCATTGTGAAGCAGCCATGTATGGAATCATTGGTGGTTGTGAGAGGAAATAAAAGGTATGATAATTAGGGACCCCAGTTTAAGGCAGCCCACCTAGATACTAGGGGGCCTAGGTGGGAACCATGGTATTTTGCAGGCACAGGTGTATCTATTGTAGTTAACTAATTCTTTTTCTTTTTGCCTTCATATCACATTGACGAAGGATGCTCAAGTGAAGACTCGGCCATAGCATGATGTCGATTGCCATAAATGATGCAAGCCAAAGGTATAACAATCATTTGATGATGGTATTAATTAGATTTAAGAAAGCACTTTTTTGTCTTTCAAGTCATTTACTACCTCTTAGAAATTAAATGACCATTTAAATGTTATCCTTTTATGTATAGGTTTTGCATTTTTTAAGCAAATAGTTCAAATATGCTGCTTTGTTGAGAATGGAGATTCAAGACCAGTTTCAAGGTAAATCATTTGGGCCAGGTAGAGTATGTTATCATAATAAGGAGAATATTCGAGTTTCTTAACTTTTGATCTATTTGCAGCTCAAATTTCTAAGTGTATGTTCATGACATGGACTCATATTTATTGTCTCCAAGATCTTTGTCTTCTTTGAGTTTAATCAATTGTTATCATTCTACTGTATAATTATCAGATTTACTAGGAACTCATCATACTTTCAACCGTTACCACTTTTTTCAACTGTTACCACTTTTTTTCTTTTTCTAGACCTATTGATGTAATCCAGACTAAGAAGAGAAATTTGCATGCAATATTATTCTAATAGAGAAAGAAGGTAGTAGTCCACCGTTTCTTCATTGCACTCAGCATCACGATTCATGTTTGATTTTCAGCCAGAACACATCAATTAGCCTTCAAGATTACCAGCATTGTGCAATTTGCCCAGTCAGTTTTATCTCCTTTTTCAGTCAGCCATTCACCAAATCTTGTCAATTCTTTTGCATTCGTTTCCAGATATAGCTATCATGCCTTGAAACTATTCTACCCTCATTAGCACTTTTCGTCCTAATCTTTACTCGTCGATAGTTCCTGCCTCAAGGACGAAAGGCATTCTAGGGAAGCTATCTATGAGCATGGCCAAGATTATCTCGAACCACATGCATAGATACTACTTAAATCCAGACAAGAGGCGTCAATCAAATGCAAATAAGGAAGTAACAGATGCATTTTAGAGTCAGTTGATGAAAAAATCATCTTGCATCGCTTAGTTCTTTCATGAAAATTGTTGGATGAGTGTGCTTCTTCATCTGACATTAATATCGACATTGTTTTCACCATTCATTTAGTGTTTTAGGTGATGTAACCTACTTTCATTACCATACATATATAATACTTCTCCCTTTTCTGAAACCTCTCTGTTGATGGCCTTTTTAACTGAAAATTGGCATCACGTCATCATATGTTTTGGCAGTGTATTAGCAGTGTGGAAAAGAGATATTCGCTGCAACCCCATATCTTCCAAATGAGTACACTACTACAGAAGTGGCCTTTGGCGTCGGTCGTTTAACCCCATTTGGCGTCGGTTTTCAACCGACGCCTATGCGGCCGCCGCTAAAGGTCGAACACTTCGGCGTCGGTTGTTTAACCGACGCCTATTTAAACTATCGGCGTCGGTTGTTTAGTCGATAACCGACGCCAAAGGGGTTCGCGCCACATAAAACGACGTCAGCTAGGGCACTTTCTGCGTCGGTTATTTACTAACGGACCGACGCCTATACTACTTATAGCGTTGGTCTTTTAGTAGATAACCGACGCATAAAGTGTCCTAAATGACGCCATTTTTTGTGGCGCGAACACTTTTGGCATCGGTTATATACCAAAAGACCGACGCCTGTAATTTAAATAGGCGTCGGTTTGATACGTATATCCGACGCTATTTCGAGGACTGCTTTGGCCACATACGGCGTCGGTTATCTATAAATAACCGACGCTGTAGATCTTTGCTGACGGTTTTTATAAATAACCGACGCCTATTTGTTTTTTTTTTCATATCAGTTTGCCGGCCTGCTGTGGCTGGTCAGCAGGATGAGAACCTGCAGTCCAGTAACTGAACTGCAGGTTTACGACATCCATTGATATCAGCCTACAAACAGGCCGCAAACCTGCAAAAGTCATAAGCAAAATTTCACACAAGTACATACATTCAGACATAAATTCAATTCTCACATTCACACATATAGAAACATTCAAATACATGTATTAACATTCAGAAATATTCATTTACAAAGTATCATTCATTATCGCTATCAACATCCCAATTATATCTTACAGTTGCCACTGCTTGTATGGCTTTTGCCCATTCTTCTCTTACTTCATTTAATGCTTCCATCGTATATGGAGCATGTATATTTTTTAAGCGTTTACCTGTAGTGTTGTCAGTTTCAAACACCTGCAAAGAGAATGATGTATATATATAAGTAATAATATAAAAATAAGATAAGATTGATATATTGCATACTAACTAATGAAAGTATATATAATACCTCATGTATGGTATCGATGTCCAATGCGGCATATTTGATAATCATCTGCATAAATCACATCACATAGTATGCGCATGCCCAGCCATTGTCTTGTGTAGCACACTATAAATTGAAACATACAAAATAATACAACTAAGCACAATTCACATCAATAATATATATATTCGAGTCGGGAACTTACTTGTACGTTCTGCCAATTTATTGGCTGGTTCTTTTTCCTTGGGACCATTCCTCCAGCCTTTTTGAATGCATCTAAACCCCTACATGTTAATATAACACAATAAATTGCATAAGTAAATAGTAATGTAATAAAAGATGTTAACAGATATAAAAATGAAATATTTCTCACCAGAATAATGGCATTCTCATTACGTGTCCAATTTTAGTGTTCAATGTACTCCCCGCAGGATCTAGATAATAAACAGTGAATGTCCCGGGGACAATAACTAGTAACTCCCAATGTCTACCGCTAGAAGTAAGAAGTTAACAATTAATAACTCAAAATGCAAAATAAAAATGGAATTTTCTTAAGTCCAAATTATAAATAAAGTAAACTTACTTGACATTGAATGGAGCTATTATTATCGTCTTCTTTTGCTGACCAAAAATAGTAAAAGCATCTATACAATATTGTTGAACATTATCAGGGTCTTTAGCTACCAAACTAATCAATGATGGAATCAAAAATCCCACATGATCAAATGCAAATTGTTTGCAATGATCTTCGACTAGGTAGCTGCAAAACATATAGGCGTATGCATTAATATATAAGAAACCAGATAACCGGATCTTACACAAGGTATATGAATGTATAAACAATATCTCACCTTATCCATGTCTCTATCATTGATGTATTCAGCCAATCATACATAAACAGCTCAATAATATCTTGTATAAATAAAGAGCTATCGTATGATTGACCTGCATAATCTGCATCTAAAGAAATAATTATAGGGCAATGTACATTATGTGCCCGTAGCCAACATGCCATTCCCCTACAAGCAGGACCTAACGGGTATGTTAGGTCAGTTGGAACCCAATCGGGTAATGCGGGAAGTGGAAGTGGAGGCCTAGGTGCTCCTGGTGTCTTCTTTTTAACCTGTACATATAATTTCATATCAGTTGACATCATATATACACATTAACAGTCTAAATCAATGTAAATTTATCTTACAATTTCAGTCGTGTAGACGACATCTGCTTTGGGCCACAATATCACCCCGCCTTCAGCCTCACCAAGTGTATCAATATCTGGGTGGGCATATGGCAACGCAACTTCCCTCCAATCGGGTAACACACGTAATGGGCCCACACGAACATAGCCCTGTGGCATTGGAGTCCCGTGAAACCTTTCCCCAGGAAGGGACGGGTAAGCTTGCGCCTCTGCAACAACGTAGTCTTGCATTCTTAAGCGGCATGGCTTCAATGCCTACAAATTTACGTAAAGAATATTATACATATATACATATCATCTTGAAAACATAACAACTTGAAAAGACTAACTACAATGCCATAAACAATACTTACAGCAGACGTGCTAGGCGATGGGTCTCCAGGATTACTCGCAGTCTGTGCATCAGGAGAAGAGTGGGTCGCCATAGGCGTATTGGAAGCCTAAGATGCCTGCCACCGCAGCAATTCTTCGTTGACCTTCTCAGCAACTACATCGTTGATCTTCTTAGCAACTAAATCCTCAACTCTCTTATTCTCCTATACATGGATAAAAGAAACATTAGCTTCTTATTAATGAATTTCCTTTTGCAGTAACATTCTAAAAAAAGAATAGGTTACCTCTTCTTGAGAAAGTCCCACTCTGGGTTTGCGCTGGGATGGCCCAAAGAATGCTTTGATGCCAACACCAGCGCCGGCACCTCTAACATGTCCAGGATGCTCTGGGTTACCCAGAGCAACTGTCAATTCATCCCTTGTGCCCTGAGGGATGAACGTGCCTTGTTTCCTCTGCTCGTGCAGCTCCCACTAATCACCATAAACAGAAATTGGTAAGTTAACACCACAAATAATCAATATTCAAACGATTTCTCTAAGAGTTGTATTTTACCATTTTTGCAGCCGCCTCAGCAGTTACAGGCTTCTTTATTTCACCCTTCTTGTTTTGCCTGCCAGCTATCCAGATATCATGGCGAGGCATGGGTGTGGCAGACTCCTGAGTAGGAGCAGACTCCTGAGTAGCCGCAGACTCCGCCTATAGTCTTTGGCGAACGCTTGCATAGCCTTTTGGACCCATAGTGTGGTCATGCACATTCAGTGCACGCCTTGCTTTTTGTGCGTCACTGAGGGCCTAGTTAGTATGCACATTAATGATTTGGTTAGTAGCACTAAATGCTAATCTTGAATAGGTGAATACAATGTATATTAATTAAATTAGGAGTGACGCCTAATACCTTGAATTCTTCAGATTTTCTTGAAGCAACAAAATTGTCCCAATCTTCTTTGTCCAAGAAGTTCCATTGTTCAAGGGTTGACTTCTTCTTCTTATCACCCTCTTTTATGTATTCTTTGTTCAGATTTGTCCTATAATTCCTAAGCATCTTTCCAGCGCGTTGCATCACATTTTTACGATGCAACTTCTCATCCAATGCAAACAGATTCTGTAAAATAGAAATGTTATTAACTAGTATCCAAAATAGAATTGCAAATAATAGAATTTGTAATCTACAAAATAGAATTGCAAATAATAATAACTCACGCATAAATCCTTCCATATCAAGTCTTTTTTCCCTTGAGGAACTTTATGCCAATTGTCATACTTAACACCACAATGGCTCCGAGTGGTACACCCAAGATAGTTCACAAAATTATTGCGGTTCACTCCAATTGGATTTCCTCCATTATCAAACTCCACCACCAATTTGGATCCACTACCACTTAGCGCTAATAACTTCTTCAACAGAGTGATGCCCCTTTTCTTGTTAAGTGTCTGGTGTTGCGCATCAAGTTGCTCCAGTGCTTCAGTGGGTACAGGTGCATCAACCTAAAATTTGACAAAAATAAAACACACTAACTTAGCCCAATATAGAAATATATGATATATGACATAACTAGAAGATAATGAATTTTATAGAAATACAGGATATGTTTTTAGAACTTACATTAGTATCCTTGCCATGCTCGTCATGGACAGCATGCTCATCATGGACTTCATGCTCATCATGGACATCATGCTCATCATGGTCAGCCATCTGAAAATGTCATTAAAAAGGCAAACATTTAGCATTTCTATTAACTAGAAAAAGGCAAACATTTAGCATTTGTATTAACTAGAAAAAGGCAAACATTTAGCATTTGTATTAACTAGAAAAAGGCAAACATTTAGCATTTGTATTAACTAGAAAAAGGCAAACATTTAGCATTTGTATAAACATACATGTCTCTAAAATTGTGATCTTTTATCAATTAACAATCCTTCATTGTGATCTCCACGCACATATAAGTCATCATTAGCTTCAATATTTTGTGGAGTTGGCAACCCAACTGAGAATGGACTGGAGTCATCATACTTATCATAGTACTCTTCTTCATCTATAGGATCTTCAATGAACTGTCTTTTACCATGAAGAACAACCGACCATTTATCATTTGCAGGATCATCGATATAGAATATTTGTTTCGCCTGTGATGCCAATATGAATGGTTCACCCTTCTCGCCAATCTTTTCAAAGTTCACCAAAGTGAAACCCAATTCATCCACTATAACTCCTTTGGTGTTATCAACCCAATTACATTTAAAGAGCGGAATTTTGAAATCTATGTAGTCAAACTCCCAAATGTCCTCAATGACACCGTAATATGACATTTTAGCTTCACGTGGACTCTTATCCTTTGCACTTGCAAAGTACATAGTCGACGCTTGAAGAGTGACCCCACTATTTTGGACGACAGTCTTATCATCTTGGCGCTTTGTGTAATATGTGAATCCATTAATGTCAAACCCTTCATAAGACATAACATTCGGTTTTGGTTTAAAGGCGAGGCATTTGATAGTTTCTGTAATATCATTTGGTGTTTGAGATAGTTGATGTAAGACTTTATCTTCAAACCACTTAGTAAAAGTCTTATTATGCTCTCTAGCAAGCCACATTGAACTTGCTCGAGGATGTTGTCTCTTTATGAAATTGGTATGTTCCTCGATATAAACACTCACTTCATCCATATTGTGTAAAATATACAAGTGAGATTGTTCCAACTGCTCACGGCTGATTACTTTCACCCGTGATCCCAAAATTCCTTTGCCCTCCTCAATATTCTTCTCATTATCAGGAGTGTCATTACCACTGAGAAAGTCATTGCAAAAATCCATAACCTCTCTCGCCACATAACCTTCAATAATACTCCCTTCAGGCCGATAACGGTTTCGAACATCACCTTTAAAAACGCTCATGTATCGTTCAAAGGGATACATCCAATGCAAGAAAGCTGGTCCCAACATTTTCACTTCCCTAGTCAAGTGGACAACAAGATGTACCATGATATCAAAAAACGAAGGAGGGAAATACATCTCAAGCTGACATAGGGTAACAACCACTTCTCTTTGCAAATTATCGAGAGTACCAGGGTCAATAACTTTGCTGCATAGACTGTTGAAAAAGAAACAAAGTCTGGTAATTGCAAACCTTACATGCTTCGGCAATATAGATCGAATTGCCACGGGCAATATTTGTTGCATTAGAGTGTGACAATCATGAGATTTAAGACCTATCAACTTCAGATCTTTCATTGATACCAATCTACGGATGTTGGATGAGTAACCATGTGGTACCTTAACATTTACCAAGCATTCACAAAAAGTTTTCTTCTCCTTTCTAGACAACGTGTAACAAGCGGGAGGTAAGTATGTTCTTTTATTACCCATTTCACGTAATAATGTTAATTCTGACCTTATTCCCATTTCACGTAGGTCCAGTCTAGATTTTATCCCATCTTTAGTCTTACCTGGTATATTTAATAGAGTACCAATGATGCTATTGTTGGATCAATGGGCTCTAGAAGGGGGGGTTGAATAGAGCTTCACAAACTTCACAAAAGTGATTAGACCACCGAATTATATTAAGTGCAGAACTTAATTCAAAACAGCAATTTGATGTCCTAAACTAGCATACAAAGCAAGGATAAGAGACAAGGAAAGCATGCACTTGGACAGGTGGTTTAGAGTGGTTCCATGTCCTAAACTTAGGAGCAATGTCAGTCCACTACCTAGAGTTGGTTAGGCTCTAGGATTTGTAACTTGGTTCTCTTATATATATCACACAATAAGATTACAAGCTACAACTACCAACCATCCAAGGACTTATATATCAAGCCAAGATCTTCTACCTTACCAAGGACTTACCCACCAAGCAAGTAGTCTTCCACCTTCTTCAAAGGAATTACCCACTCTTGCTCTAGTCTTCGGCCTTGCAGGATTTACCTATCTTGCTTGAGCTTTGCCTTGCACCTCTCCTTCACTTGGAGAGCTTTAGCACCTTCCTCCTTCACTTGGAGGCCTGGAGCAGCTAGCCTTCTTCTCCTTCACTTGGGGAAGAACAGCAACCTTCTTCTCTTTCACTCGGAGAAGAAACTTCAATCAATCTTCATAGAGAATGGAGATGGGAGAAGTGGAAAGGAGAGCTTTACAAGAATACAAATGATAGCTCTCATACATGGGATCCTAACTCACTCATACTCACGAATTTGCTTTGAAGGTAGAGAGAGAAAGGGGCTCAAAGGATTAGAAACCACTCAACTAAGGCTAGGACCAAGCATATGTGAATGAGCAACCTTGGAATGAAGTCCAAGAGGTCCTATTTATAGTTGAGGGTGTCCCTTTGAGGTTGGGAGAGTTAAGTGGCACAAACTAGCCGTTTTACAACTTGCAACGGATCTATTTTGAGTCCCACCTACTCCTCCAATGGTTGGAATTGCTTTTTCTGCATTCCAGTACAGTTCGATCGGCCGAGTTTCATTAAAGGCAATTCGGCCGACACACTAGGCGACAAGTCTGAGAGATAGACTGTCGGCCGAGTTTCCATGGGGAAACTCGACCGATCGGTCGACCTTTAGACTTGACTGATCAGTGGATCGGCTGAGTTTCCTACCATTGAAACTCGACCGAACAGGGATCGGCTGAGTTGGAAACTCGGCCGATAGCCCAGAAAATTCCAGAATATATGGATCGGCCGAGTTTGGAATTCGGCCGACAAAATCCCTGTTAAGGGTATTTTGGAATTTTCATAAACTGTACAAACGATGGATTTTTGAGTCCCAATCATTTTATCCATCTTAGATACAATGCAAAACATGATTATGAGTGATTACATAAAATGTTCTAAGCCTCTAAGGGCTATATTACAAAGCGGTTAAAAGTCACATGTTTTGCATGTGCCGGAAGAGTAGCTTTGGAGTTAAAAGTGATTCTTTTCTTGTACCTAATATCTGCAATGATCTCAAATAGATTTGTTAGATACATATGAATGGAATGGTTAATTCATTATCAAAATATGGGCAATGTGCGACACCTAGGTCAACATTCTCCCCCTTTTTGACAATGACAAACCATTCCTCAACATATTGAAAAGAATGTGAAAATTATACCTTTTCTTTAGGGAATTGCAAGGGGATGCAAATATGATCAATTTGTAATGCTCCCCCTCAATTCATGCTTACTCGTTCCTGCATGGTTAGTTAACACACAAGCAACCATAGCATATATATATATTATATGATTCTAAGCAAGTCTAGATGCATTGTAGTTTATAGACAAGAAAAGAACCATACAAGCAATAAAAGCAATATGATTGAGGTCTTTCTCCCCCTTTGTCATCTCAAAAAGGCAGGGGGGTAGAAGAGCATAAAAGCAAGGTCTTCTCCAAACACTCAATCAACCAAATCACAGAGAGACAGATAAACACCAAGATAAAGCACGAAAGCAAAAACCTGTCATTCATCAAAATATGGAACACACTATAAGATAAGCCATACAAAGTGTTTCCAAAAGAAACCATAAGACAAAAACTACACGGACAAACGGAGTAGCAATAGTACAACTCAGATGATGTGCCTAATGCAAATAATACAATCATAGTCCAAAAAGATATATCATGGTCATCCGAGACTAAACTAGACACATCAACTCTAAGCTACACTAATCTATGTCAACATCATCAACGGCAGCCTCCATGTCCTCGTCGGGCTGGTAGTCCTCATCTCCATCATCGGAAGGAGGAGCAACAGCTGGTGTAGCCTCGTCTTCAGCATCGGCATCGTCATCCGCATCCTCGTCTTCAACATCCGTCGCAGTAGCCTCATCAGCGTCAGTCTCAGCATCCTCCTGGTCAGCCATATCCTCGTCTGGAGGACCAAAAGCACGCCCGGGCCACCTCGCACTCTGCTCGGCCCAAGACATGCCTAGAGCATGTAACTCATAGGCAACCTCAATAGGGGGAGCAGAAGAAGTGTACTGGGCCAGAAGCTCAGACAAACGACCACCTGGGAGCGCCAGATCGGAGGAGAGTATCCACCTGCAGAGTGATCAGCGGAAGCAGAAGGGGGTGGAGGAGGATAAAACTGACTATACACAAAAGAAGCGTAGTCACCACCGGGGTAGGGCTCGTAGGTGGGGTAGGGCTGAGGGCAAGTCAAAGACATGGAAGACATGATGTGGCACAGATCCTGATGGTGATGTTGCTGGACCTGCATGTTGTAAGCCTGCTGGTGCATGAGATACCCCATGAGGGCCTCATTGGAGACATGGAAGTCAGCAAAAGCCGGCTGCAGAGGAGGTCGGAAAGATGGCTCAGGAGGAGGTGGTGCAGCTGTGAAGGGTGGAGGAGGAGGTGCATCAGATGATGGTGGAGGTGGAGGTGGAGCAGAAGAAGATGATGCACCAGAGGTAGGGACACTCTTTTGAAGAGTGGTCTCACTGATATAAACTCCTTTACGATCAGGGCGGTAGAGAAAATCGGTAAAGAGAGATTTTCCAGTGGCATGCTGGAAAAGACCACAAATTAGGGCAGGATATGGAAGATGTGTGCCCTTGGTGTTCTTTCCCGAGTCAAAACAGGTCATATGGTGAAGGATGTAACGAGCCCATTTGACTCCTTGGTTTTTCAAAAGCAGATACATCATCATAGCTGTATTCTCAGCGATGTCCGTTTGATTTTTCTTGGGATGGACATTACAACTGAGAACGAACGCCAAAACACGGCGAGGAGAGGACAGGGCAGAAGATGGCAGAGTGCCCTTCTTTCTATAAGGAAAATCGGGTTGCTTGAGAAACTTATGAATATCAGTCAAGTCAACCTCAATGGTCCTATAGACGTCCTCGGGATACAAGAGATCAAGATAAGCAGGGTAATCGGTAATCCACGAAGCCGTGCCAACATTGCCATTTAGATAAAGATTGAACGAGCGTTCGGTAATATGAAAAGGTTGGCCGGCAATCATAGACGTCAAAACGATTGAGGTGTCCGAAGGGGGAACCAAAGAGTCGTAATTCCACCACAAGTTAGCGTAGAATTGACGTACGGCTTTGGAGCTGTATTTTAGGTTATGAAAACGGGCATCCTCAATACAAAGAGCTTCAAGATGATGTGTGTGAAAGAGTTGACAAGCTTCGAAAAGGTCGGCGTGAAAGCTATGGGGCTGATAAAGAGCTCGAAAAGGAAAGGGAGAGCGAGGAAGGAGCTCTTTGTAGCGAGCAATGACAGCAGTGTCAACAAAAGAAAGATTATCAAATGCCATATACCTAGGCGCAAGAGGAACCGCAGGGGCAGGGGCGGGAACGGCATGTTTCCGGCGTTGGGACCTCATTGGAGAGGAGAACGAGGAGATGGAGCCGATCCACGCGGAGAGAGAGAGCAGGCGGCACTCGAAGAGCAGCAAGAACAAACGAACGGGTCGATTTGGGGGTGAAAACGGCCGGAGAGAGAGAGAGAGAAGCACCAGGGGAGGAAGGGTCGGGCTGGGCGTCTAGGGTTCAGTTGACTTTGCTCTAGTTGAGAGGGAGCAAGTCGGTCGATTCCTATATATATTAAACCAGCCTGCCGCCGATCGGTCGAGTTCCAGGAAAGGAAACTCGGCCGACAGAGCGCACAGGTGCCCTGTACCCGACTGATCGGCCGAGTTGGAAACTCGGCCGACAGAAACCCTGATGAGGAAAAAAACCTAAAATCTAGCCCTAGCCTCAAATGACCGAATGCAATTTTTCTGGTTGGACTAGATTGTATATTAAGCATATTTAGGCACATTCCCATCATCATAGGGTACTATTTGTCGATTAAAACTCGATTTGTGAGAAAAGCCCGAAGAAGAGATAGAAACAAGAGAAATTTTATCAAAAACAAGCATTTTGAGCAATCAAAGCATTTATAAGCAAGAGCAACACACATAAGATGTAACCAACTAATTAGAGAGCAAGTCAACATCATCAAGAGAGATTATGAGCAATTTTGATCTAATAAAATTAAATTGTTCTCTAGCAAGCGGTTTAGTGAAAATGTCGGCCAACTGATTTTCCGTATCCACATGTGTGATATAAATATCCTTTTTGACAATGTGATCACGGAGAAAATGATGGCGAACTTCTATGTGTTTAGCTCTACTATGCAATATTGGATTATAAGAAAGATTTATTGCACTAGTGTTATCACAGAAAATAGGAGAAGCATCAAAATGAATGTTAAAGTCTTGGAGCATTTGCTTCATCCATAGGACCTGGGCACAACAACTTCCGGCTGCAATGTATTCAGCTTCGGTAGTTGATAATGCCACTGTGCTCTGTTTCTTGGAGAACCAAGACACAAAGCATGGTCCCAAGAGGAAGCAAGTGCCACTTGTGCACTTTCTATCAATCAAGCAACCTGCGTAGTCAGCATCACTATATGCTACAAGAGTAAAGTCCCTTGACTTAGGGTACCATAGTCCAAAATTTGGAGTTTTGGCTAAGTACCTCAAAATCCTCTTGACAGCAACAAGATGTGATTTCCTAGGGCTTGATTGAAAGCGAGCACACAAGCCAACACTAAACATTATATCAGGTCTAGAGGCAGTTAAGTAAAGTAAACTTCCGATCATACCTCTATAGAGCTTCTCATCTACCTTCTCACCTTCTTCATCCTTGTCAAGTTTTGCAGTGTTTGACATGGGTGTATCCATTGGCTTCATGTTCTCCATCCCAAAGCGTTTAAGAAGTTCAAGTGTGTATTTGCCTTGGTTGATGAAGTTACCCTCCTTGGTTTGTTTGATTTGGAAGCCGAGGAAGAAAGTCAGCTCACCCATCATACTCATCTCGAATTCACTCTGCATAAGAGAACCAAACTCTTTGCAAAGATCAAGGTCAGTTCCGCCAAATATAATATCATCAACATATATTTGAATTATGAGAAAATGGGTAGAAGTGTGTTTTAGAAACAAAGTACAATCAACTTTGCCCATGATATACCCGTTATCTAACAAAAAGTTCTTTAGTTTCTCATACCAAGCTCGAGGTGCTTGTTTGAGTCCGTAGAGAGCTTTTTGCAAGAAATATACATGATTGGGTAACTTATCATTTTCAAAGCCTGGAGGTTGAGCAACATATACTTCCTCCTCGATTGTACCATTTAAAAACGCACTTTTAACATCCATTTGATAAAGCAAGAAATTTTTATAACTAGCAAAGGCAAGAAGCATACGAATAGATTCTAATCTAGCAACAGGAGCATAGGTTTCATCAAAATCAATACCTTCTTGTTGATTGTAACCTTGTGCTACTAACCTTGCTTTGTTCCTTACCACTTTTCCTTGCTCATCAAGCTTGTTGCGGTAGACCCATTTGGTACCAATGATCTTTCTATCATTTGGTCTTGGCACTAAGGTCCACACACGGTTCTTCTCGAACTGCTCAAGCTCTTCTTGCATGGCAAGGATCCACTCATCATCGCCAAGGGTCTCTTTGATGTTCTTTGGCTCCAGTTGAGAGATGAAGGCACTGTCTGCTTGTTCTTTGTTGTGTGCAGCTCGTGTCCTCACTCTTTCAAACGGGTTGCCAATGATTAACTCCTTGGGGTGATTCTTTGCAAAGCGGGGAGTGGGATCCTTCCTTTCCTCTTCTTTCTCTTCTTCTTCAACCTGCTTACCTTTGTCTTTGATGTTGATCTCTTTTAAGATAGGAATGATTTCATCTGCAACATCATCATCACCCAAATGCTTGCCAATACCAGGGTTAGTTTCAATAAATTTAACATTTATAGATTCTTCTATTTTAGATAGTTCAATGTTAAACACTCTAAAAGCCCTGCTAGTAGTGCTATAGCCTAGGAAGAAAGCCTTGTAGGATTTCGGATCAAACTTGTCGAGAGAGTCCTTGGTGTTCAAAACAAAACACGGACATCCAAACACATGAAAGAAATCAATTGACGGCTTCCTACCACGCCATAGTTCATAGGGGGTTTTCTTAAAAGTCGGATGAGTGAAAACTCGGTTTTGCACAAAACATGAGGTGCTAACGGCTTCAGCCCAAAACTTCTTAGGAGTGTCATACTCAAGAAGCATGGTTCTAGCCATCTCTTGCAGCGATCTATTCTTCCTCTCAACAACTCCATTTTGTTGGGGTGTGCGAGGAGAAGAGAAATTGTGCGAATAGCCCGGTTTTTCACAAAAAACATTCAAAAAGATCATTTTCAAACTCTCCCCCATGATCACTACGGATGGAAACAACATGACAAGAAGCTTCGTTTTCAACTCGTTTACAAAAGCTCGAGAAAACATCGAGTGTATCACTTTTAGAAACGAGAAAGAAAGTCCAAGTAAATCTAGAAAAATCATCGACAATAACAAGACAATACTTGGAGCCGCGAAGCGTTTGTGTTCTCATAGGTCCGAAGAGATCAATATGAAGAAGCTCTAGAACTCTCTTGGTACTCATGACTCCTTTGGATTTGAAGGAGGATTTGGTTTGTTTCCCTTGAGTACAAGGTTGACATTCCTCATCCTTTTCAAAATCCAATTTGGGAAGTCCTCGAACCAAGTCCTTTTTGTTCAGTTTCTTCATTTGATGCAAGTTCACATGACCCAAACGTCGATGCCAAAGCGAAAGATCATTTTTATCCACGACTAAGCATCTATTTAGTATGGGCTTTAAAGCATCAAGAACAATCACATATAGATTACCATTTCTAGTTCCCTTATATATGACATTATAGGACATGGAATCTAGAAGCAAGCATTCTAAGGAAGTAAAGAGCACAAGATAACCATTATCACATAATTGGCTAACACTAATTAAGTTGTGATGTAGGCCATCAACAAGCAAAACATTTTTAATGCACAAATCATTACCTACATCACCCTCACCTATAACCTTACCCTTTTTGTTGTCCCCAAAGGTTACCGATCCTCCTTTCTTCTTCACAAATTTGTTGAAATGGCTGATTCCTCCAGTCATGTGCTTAGAGCAGCCACTATCAACAATCCATTTCTTTGTGACCTGCAAGAAAAGAGGATGTCGGAACCCAACTCAAACTTTGGGGTCCGGGGTTAGTTTGGGGACCCATTTCATATTTGGGTTGGTCCCCTTAGGCTTGTAAGGACAATAGGTAGAATAATGATCATCACATTTGCAATGCATACATACCATGGGGTTTTTAGAGCTGGAAGACTCTCCATTGAAAATTGGAGTTTCCACACTCTTTTTCTTACCCTTCTTCTTCTTCTTACCTTTTGGAGTAGTCGCATTGTATCCTAGACCACTAGTACCAACTTGTTTGGTAGAGTGCTCTAGAACATCATTTAGAGACTTCTTACCCGAAAGAAACCTTTGCAAAGTAGATCTTAATTTAGCATTATCATCACTAAGATTTGTAATGGTAGTAGATAAACTAGCAAGATCTTCTCTAGCATGCAAAAGGTCGGTCTCAAGACAGAGGGCTTTAGTAAGAAGAGAGTCTTTTTCAAGAGTTAAGTTTGCAACTTCATTTCTAGGCAAGATAGGTCTAGAAGATAAATCATTTGTTTGTGCAAGAAGTTTAGCATTTTCAGATTTAAGGACAACAATTTCTCTTTGATAAGCATACACTTCATCTCTCCTAGCATCATCAATAAGCTTAAGTTCAACATTTTCAGTTTTTAGAACATCTAGCTCATCTAGGCAATTTTGGTTCTCTATCTTAAGATTTTCAATAGTTTTAAGATAAGTACCATTCTCAACCTCTACTCCATTATATTGAAGTTCAAGGTCTAGAAATTGCCCTTGTAAGGAATCTATGCTATCAAGATGCAATTTCTCATTTTGATCTAGAATGTCAATCTTGGCATAGAGATCATCAACTATCTTTCCTAATCTTTTTCTTTTAGCTTTACATTTAGCAAAAGATGATTGACAATCATTAAGCATTTCAATGAGGGTTTCCTTAGATAAATCAAGTAAACTTTCATAACTTACCTTGCTTACCTCACTTACCTCAATTACTTCTTCACTAGTAGAAGCCATGAGTGCAAGGTGACATTCACCATCCTCGGAGCTTGAGGAACTTGAAGTAGAAGACTCCTCCCATGCCGCATGAGCTGCATCTTTGGGTCGTCTCTCCTTCTTGTTCTTCTTCTTGTACTTGGCTTCTCTTTTGTATTTGTCATCCTTCTTGTGGCTGCTCTTATGATAGCCCTTCTTGGCTTTTGGGCAGTCATTCTTGTAGTGGCCCTTTTGACCACACTTGTAGCATCTAGGAGTGGAGGATGATGGCTTGCCCTTGAAGTGTCTTCCTTTTGAATAGTTGGCTTCATGATCATTTGCACCTTCATCTTCGCTTGAGGAAGGGCAGGGAGACTTCATGGCAAGTTGTTGTTGCCGCATCATTTCTTCAACTTGAGCTTTGAAGGCTGTGTCCTTCATCTTCTTGGACTCCTTCTCTTCTCTTTTCTCCTCTTCCTCTTGCTTGTCGAGCCTTGGTTCATGTGCTTGGAGATTACCAACCAGCTCCTCGGTTGACAACTCGCTCAGCTTGTAGACTTCTTCAATTGAAGTGACCTTTGGCTCCCATCTCTTTGGAAGAGATCTCAAGATCTTTGCATTGATGGTACCTCTATCCATGACACTCCCAAGGGCTGCAAGGCTGTTCAAGATGACATTCAACCTTGTGTACATGTCCGCAACTCTTTCATTCTTCCCCATCTTGAAGTTCTCAAGTAGGCCGCCGAGCATATAGACCTTGGCCTCCTTGACTTGCTCCGTCCCTTCATAGGTGACACACAACTTATGCCAAATCTCATGCGTCGTGTCCCAAGAAGAGATGCAGTTGAACTCCGATGGTGAAAGGGCGGCGTAGATGATGCTCACAACTTTAGCATTGAGTTGAGCACGCTTCATCTCATCTTCCGTCCACGTGGTGATGTTCCCCTTCGGCTCTTCATACTTGAGATGGACTATCTTCCACATCTCGTAGCTCACGCCTTGGATGTAGAATTGCATCCTTCTCTTCCAATATAGGAAGTTTGTGTCGTCGAAGACCGGGGGTCTCATGGAGAAGCTTCCTTCAAGATTGAGTGACCCAAGAGCTGAATCGCCCATCTTCTCCTACTTGTTGAAGTAGCTTGGAGAAGACCTGCTCTGATACCACTTGTTGGATCAATGGGCTCTAGAAGGGGGGGTTGAATAGAGCTTCACAAACTTCACAAAAGTGATTAGACCACCAAATTATATTAAGTGCAGAACTTAATTCAAAATAGCAATTTGATGTCCTAAACTAGCATACAAAGCAAGGATAAGAGACAAGGAAAGCATGCACTTGGACATGTGGTTTAGAGTGGTTCCATGTCCTAAACTTAGGAGCAATGTCAGTCCACTACCTAGAGTTGGTTAGGCTCTAGGATTTGTAACTTGGTTCTCTTATATATATCACACAATAAGATTACAAGCTACAACTACCAACCATCCAAGGACTTATATATCAAGCCAAGATCTTCTACCTTACCAAGGACTTACCCACCAAGCAAGTAGTCTTCCACCTTCTTCAAAGGAATTACCCACTCTTGCTCTAGTCTTCGGCCTTGCAGGATTTACCTATCTTGCTTGAGCTTTGCCTTGCACCTCTCCTTCACTTGGAGAGCTTTAGCACCTTCCTCCTTCACTTGGAGGCCTGGAGCAGCTAGCCTTCTTCTCCTTCACTTGGGGAAGAACAGCAACCTTCTTCTCTTTCACTCGGAGAAGAAACTTCAATCAATCTTCATAGAGAATGGAGATGGGAGAAGTGGAAAGGAGAGCTTTACAAGAATACAAATGATAGCTCTCATACATGGGATCCTAACTCACTCATACTCACGAATTTGCTTTGAAGGTAGAGAGAGAAAGGGGCTCAAAGGATTAGAAACCACTCAACTAAGGCTAGGACCAAGCATATGTGAATGAGCAACCTTGGAATGAAGTCCAAGAGGTCCTATTTATAGTTGAGGGTGTCCCTTTGAGGTTGGGAGAGTTAAGTGGCACAAACTAGCCGTTTTACAACTTGCAACGGATCTATTTTGAGTCCCACCTACTCCTCCAACGGTCGGAATTGCTTTTTCTGCATTCCAGTACAGTTCGATCGGCCGAGTTTCATTAAAGGCAATTCGGCCGACACACTAGGCGACAAGTCTGAGAGATAGATTGTCGGCCGAGTTTCCATGGGGAAACTCGACCGATCGGTCGACCTTCAGACTTGACTGATCAGTGGATCGGCCGAGTTTCCTACCATTGAAACTCGACCGAACAGGGATCGACTGAGTTGGAAACTCGGCCGACAGCCCAGAAAATTCCAGAATATATGGATCGGCCGAGTTTGGAATTCGGCCGACAAAATCCCTGTTAAGGGTATTTTGGAATTTTCATAAACTGTACAAACGATGGATTTTTGAGTCCCAATCATTTTATCCATCTTAGATACAATGCAAAACATGATTATGAGTGATTACATAAAATGTTCTAAGCCTCTAAGGGCTATATTACAAAGCGGTTAAAAGTCACATGTTTTGCATGTGCCGGAAGAGTAGCTTTGGAGTTAAAAGTGATTCTTTTCTTGTACCTAATATCTGCAATGATCTCAAATAGATTTGTTAGATACATATGAATGGAATGGTTAAGTCATTATCAAAATATGGGCAATGTGCGACACCTAGGTCAACAGCTATCACAGACATTTTTCTCAACGTGCATTACATCGATACAATGCCTGACTGTCAAAGAACTCCAATAAGGAAGATCCCAAAATATTGACTTCTTCTTGAATGAAGAATTGTCACTCCGTGTGGCCATACTACATTGTGATTTCTTACCAAATTCATTGACAATGTCTTTTACTCTTTCATAAACAACATCCCCTGGTATAGGTTTAGGTGCACTCCGTTCATCATTCCATCCATTGAATGCTTTGCGCTTCCTACGATACGGATGGAATTTTGAAAGAAACCTTCGATGACCAAGATATACAGTCTTGCCGCCATGTTTTAGTCTTATTGAATCAGTGTTTTCTTCACATATAGGACACGCTTTAGCTCCTTTCACACTATATCCAGACAAATTCCCATATGCTGGAAAGTCATTAATAGTGCAAAACAACATAGCGTGCAAACGAAATGTCTCTCTTGCTGAAGCATCATAGGTCATCACACCTTCAGCCCAAAGTTTCTTTAAGTCATCAATCAAAGGTTCAAGATAAACATCGATATCATTTCTGGGTTGTTTAGGGCCCGATATCAACAATGACAACATAACGTACTTATTTTTCATACACATCCAGGGAGGAAGATTGTATATAACAAGCATGACTGGCCAAGTGCTATGTTGGCTGCTCAATGTCCCGTACGGATTCATCCCATCTGTACAAAGCCCAAGTCTTAGATTCCTATCTTCTTCACCAAATTTAGGGTACAATAGATCAATCTTCTTCCACTGTGGGGAATCAGACGCATGTCGTAGGATCCCATCATTATTTTTCTTAACATCTGCATGCCACCTCAAATTCTTCGCATCTTTCGGATTTGCAAACAAGCGTTGAAACCGTGATATTATAGGTAGATACCACAACACCTTGGCAGGAGAACCAGTTTTGGACTCCCCCGAAGTCGTCAATTTATACCGTGACGCACCACATTTTGGACAATCTTTCAAATCTACATAGTCCTTTAGAAATAATACACAATCATTCGGGCATGCGTGTATCTTCTTGGCCTCCATTCCCATTGGGCACAACATTTTCTTTACCTGGTATGTTGAGATTGGAAGCTCGTTTCCTTCAGGAAGAATTTCTTTCAACAAAGTCAACAATGAAGTGAAGCTTTTGTCGCTCCATCTATTGTTAGCTTTCAACTTATACAATCTCAACACAGCGCTAAGCTTCGTAAACTTAGCACAGCCTGTGTATAACGGTATCTCAGCATCATGCACAATGTTTGTAAAGATAGGAGGTGGATCGGTGTGCTCTACCCTACAACTATCCAGCATCGCATCAACGATGTCTGCTGGAACTGGTTCGTTCACATTTACGTCATCAGAGGCAATTTCTTCTTCCACCCAAGCACTGCTATCGACATCTACTGGTTTCAATTTTGAAATCTCTCCATGCCAGTGCCATTCTGTATAGCCTTGTACAATCCCGTTGCACATGACATGACTTTTGATTTCCTCACCAGTGTTGACTTTCAAGTTGTTACCGCAATGCCTACATGGACAGTAGAACCTATCTGTAGGTTTTTTCCTATGTTCCTCGGCAAATCTAATAAATTGATCAAGACCAGATATAAACTCTGGGGTGCAACGATTACGAATGGACATCCATGATCTATCCATTCTATGATCAGAGAAAACAAGTATATATTAGGAAACAAGTATATATTAGGAAAAGATTAGGCAGCATTTCCCCGCTGTTCTCTAAGTACATATATACTTAGAGAAGAAACGGGGAAATACCAACAAACACATGTGATGTCATTCTTATATATAATAAATGTGTACCACCTATCCCATCCTTGAACACCTAATCTCACTAGTAAGTGTATAATGTGTATTGGGTTTTCAAGAAAATTTCGGCAGCATTTCCCCGCTGTTCTCTAAGTACATATGTACTTAGAGAACAAACGGGGAAATGCTACCAAAATTTTCTCGAAAACTCAATACACATTATACACTTACATCCTAAGTGAGATTAGGTGTTCAAGAACAGTCCCAAACCGGGGACTATCCAAGATTTACTCCTAATGAGTCAATCTTGGACGGGTTTCTAGGCCAACAAACACTCTAGGATTTAGGGTCATAGGTACCATCATAGAACAAAAGGGGTACACTCTAGGATTTAAGATCACACTACATCATATATTTTATACAAAATTACATGTATGTGTATATAAAAAATATATTTATAAGGAACTTCTATACATATCTAATCAACAAATCAGTAATTAAGTAAGTATTCATCAATACTTACTATTAATCAGTATCTCTAATCATTAAAATCGGCAAGCAGATCAGTTATTGTAAAGATACAATTTACAACACATCAAAATTTCTAGCACAAATGAGCACATAGTCAGAGATAAAGATGACATAGTTCTTTTTTTATAATTGTCTAAGAACAGTTATCAATTTGTCTGTGGACTGACTCCAGAAATTATTATCTATAGCAAAGTAAACCTCATCAGTAAGTGACCAGCTCCATGAAGGATCGGAAGCTTACATTGTATAAAAAATGCTTCACCTCACAAAATAATCCGCGCAGTAAATGAGAAATAGGTAGAGGAAAGGAAAAGACACTGGCGCATACCAGTTCTGTTGGCGCCGATAAGGAGGCAGCGGGAGCCAGGTGGAAGCTGCAGGTTGAACTTGACGGCGTGGTGGCGGCGCAGCGGATGGAGCAGCAAGGCGGGCAACAGGTGGCTGGAGCAGCAGGGCGCGGCGGCGAGCTCCAGGCGTCAGGCAGGCGTCGGCGGCAACGATCTCCAGGCGTCCGGAGAAGGGGGCATGGTCCAGAAGGGGGTGCAGCAGCAGTGGCGGCGGAGAAGGGGGCGCCGGAGTAGCAGTGGCGGCACGACGACGCTATCGTGGAGAACAAGGAGCAGAGAAATCGACGGCGACATCGTGGGAAATCGACGGAGAAGCAGAAAAAAGGGCTCGCAATAAAACAGAAGAAAGGGGAAGAGTCGGGCATCGCGGGTTATAAAGTCCCAAATAGCGTCGGTTTTTTACAACAACCGACGCCTAAACATCTTTAGCGTCGGTTGTTTGAAATAACCGACGTCCAATTGGACGATATTTTCATGAAATTGTTTGGCGGGAACCACCTTCAGCGTCGGTTATCCTTTAATAACCGACGCTGAAGGTGACACTTTTCGTGCAAATTTTCATCGCACATAGGCGTCGGTTTCTACCTAAATAACCGACGCTGAAAAGGACACTATTTTTTTTGATCAAAAAATGGATTTCGCGGGCGACTTTAAGCGTCAGTTTGTTATAAACAACCAACGCGGAAGACAAAGCGGTACCCGTGTCTGGCTGGTCTTCGAATATAGACGTCGGTTTTCGTAAACAACCGACGCCTAACATAGAAGGCGTCGGTTTTCCTTAATAACCGACGCCCAGAAAAGTGTCACTGAATACTATTTCTGTAGTAGTGGTAATTACTTAGTTTTGCTCTTTTTTTGTCTGCATCCCAAAACGTGGAAAGCAATTGCCTAGAATTTTCTACCCCTCTGACTTTTTCCATCCAGAAAAGGCCAAATACAAAGTCAATGTTTAATTCTGTCATTATTGGGCTAGGCAATTTGAAATATGGACCTTCATGGTAGATACAACATCATATTCAGACCCGTAATATAATTTGGAAGCCAGACCGAGCAAAACGTGTGGCAGCAGTGGGACTAGTGGTCCATGACATTAGATTCCTGGACAGCCGACGACTCCTGTTGCATTATTGCATGAGTCAATGAATATATTGTCCATATGAATATAGACCAAGAAGACTTTAAAAATTAAAAAACACCAACGCTCGTACCTTTGACAGTGAATTATGCTCTAATTCAATTCTTTTTATATATTATCCATGATCTCCCTTCATTTTATTGTTGGTTTTTATTCCCCTCTCTATGGTTGATGCTTTCTACTACCGTTTCCTTTTTATCTTTTATTATTACTTGTATGAACGTTGCCCAACTGTGCTACAACTTTTCAAGGCAATTCATCCACTGAAGTATTGTCTGTAACAAGTCTCAAAAGGTGCGGCAAAAGCTGCCGTCTCCGGTGGCTCAACTATCTCAGACCCGACATCAAACATGGGGGTTACTCAGAGGAGGAAGACATGATAATTTGTTCCCTGTACAAAAGGATCGGAAGCAGGTGTTCTACTAATCATGATACATTCCTAATTTTCAGCGCAATTTCCAGTTTAATCATATTTATTAGAACATCTTTTACATTAATCGACTTGAAAACAATTTATTGAGAGATGGCATTGACCTTTGACTGAACGAAAGAATTGAAACCCTTCACTTGAGTGCCAAACTTGAACTCTTAGGATTCCTTTATCCCATATCAACACATGTATGGTTATATATTTGTTGTATCAGTATGTTTAAATTTATGGAAAGGTCACAATTCTAGATGTCTAGTCAAATCTATCATAAGATTTCAGCGTACTTTTCAAGGGTGTTGTCACAGTAATACACTTGATTTTTACTTAATTTGTTTCTCTTTTCTTTCGGGTAGAACAGACAACGACGTGAAGAACTACTGGAACACGAAGCTGAAGAAGAAACTCATGCCAAAATTTCAGAATGTCAACATCGGTTTTCCCAAATGGTCCAGTTTCAGTGTACTCCAGCAGACTCGGCAGCCTCTGCACGCACTGCAGCTACCAAAGCTGCTGCCGAACCCATTGCATGACTCATCTTTCTGTTCCAATCTTCAACTTTATTAATCATGTAGCTTCCACTGAAGCTGTCCATTGAACCGTCAGTACTGTAGCTATTGCAAGACATGAAGCCGACAACTGCAGCAGCTACCTGCACAACCGAGAGGGCAGCTTGTACCTGGGCTGATTGCAGTCGTGATTGCTCTTTTTTCTTCCTCCTTTCTCTTGTTAACTGGTCTAGAAAATTTCCACCGAACCAAGATTTGGTTTTCTTTGCATTCATCTACAATGTTAAAGATAGAAAATTTATAAAGTTATTAAGAGTATTGCTTGCGTCTGTTTCTGCCAGGGGTCACTTACCCAGCCCTATAGAATGTGTTCTTTTTGTTGCCCATTTCAATGAGACTCCTTTTACAAGACTTATACGACGGTATTATTAGACATGAAATTTAGGATCTAGATAAAATTTCTGAGCATGAGTTGCGAGTGATACCCACGAGTGATCCACCACAATTTTGATGTCTTTCATGTTTTTATCTTTCAGGCTCTCTATCTCAGTCGTGCCATCTTGCTCCTCTGAAGCTTCTCCAGTGGAACCCAGTAGAAGTTGCTGCATTCGTGGAACAACTGTATCTACTCTTCCATTGTGGCTAGATCATCTTCAGTACAAATTGACCCGTGCGCAGCAGAAGCGAAGCAGGAAAAGACACATAGCCACACCCTTCTCCATAATGCACCAAATTGCAGGTGGTAACATCCGTAGATGCCCAACTGCCACAAACATATTAATGAAGGGCAAGAAGAAGAAGAGCAAGACGCCAGGTTGTACCGAGGAGTCATCTGTGCGGTTACTTGCTAAATTGCAAGTCAAGTGCGCGGGTTTGGAAGAGAGGGCAGTTGAAGTAGAGAGCAAAGTTGAGAGCCTGTACGGAGAGCTCATCAGCACCAGAATGGCTCTGCTTTGAAGAGTAGAGGAAGTCAAAATTGAAACATAGAGAAAACCAATAGCAGGAGTCGTGAAGGACAAGTGTCCCCGGCACACAGTTTCTTGTCACGAGGCACAACCTTGGTGGCACACTGACGATCCTATTTTCGACCATGCTAATGATCCACGGCCTCATCTAGGATCAACTTGTGAATTTCTTAAACTTTGGATTCAGTTCATGTTTGTCGGGCTGTATTTGGGTCATGTGTATGAATGTAAACAAATTAAACATGATGAGTATGTAACATATTACTTGTTATGTGAAATGAAATCATTCATTATCAATTTGCGATGTCCATGTGATGAAAAATTGTTCATAACATTATGATAAAATTGCTTGGAATTTCCTGCAAAAAAATTCTGCATGAGATTGATTAATGCAATATGAAATTGCTCTCCATTGTTGGGCAGTACACGCACATATACGTACATGCATGTTTGTACATACATGCCTATGACGTATTAACATTTTGATAATGTGCCTTCACTTCTTATGAAACAGGTGACATCAATCAGTGTGATTTTTCTAATGTAGGTGATATACTATGGTGTCATGTATTGCTGTATTTTTGAATGTGAAAACCACTAATAGATGACGTTTATTCAAATAGGTGACCTTGCACAAAGCCCACTCTAAATAGGTGACATTCTTTTTTTAGGTAATTGTTAATCATGTCACCTTTTCAATAACAGGTTACATACTTAAATGTCACCTATACCCCATTTTCCAGTAGTGGCGATCCAATCTTTAAGGTTCCCATTTGAGAAGAAAGTGGATGTCTGTGTTATCCTTAAGAGATTAGTTCATATAGATTTGATCGCCTGATAGTCCCTTAAAGAGTGGAGGATAGTCTCATCCTCCTTGCCGCATCTTAGGCAATTTCTGCAGTTCGTCATTCCTCTATGTGCTCTCTTCACGTTGGTAAGTAGAGCCTCGTGTAGTAATAGCCAACCGAAAGTTTGGATGCGTGCTGAGGTTCTCAACTTCCAAATTGCCTCCCAGTTGCCTGTAGATGGAACTCCTTTACCTGTTCTCAGAGTGATGTAGGCAGATTTCAATGAATAACGCATGTGATCTGTGGGTTCCCAAACCCTTAAGTCCCTTCCAAACTTTCCCGCACGAGGTGAGAATTGCAGTATCCTATCCACCTGCTGTTGGGGTATCCATTCCTTCAGGAAATCTACATCCCACCCTCCTCCGGGGGTAGCCACCGTCATATCCATGAGTTCAGGGGGTATAGGTTTTAACGAAATGTCTCTTAGAAGGGGACCTCCTCTCCACCACCGGTCCATCCAGAAGCGAGTCCCTTCCCCATTCATAGGGAGCATATAAGAGTTGGATTCAATAAAGTTATTCCCTACGACAACGACATTCCCCAGCCTAGACAGATTGCTAGTTTTCACCAAGGTGGCCTTCTTGTACTTATCCTTCAGGCCGGTCCACCAGGCCGTCTCCCTATCACTGCTCAGATCCCAGGAGTTCTTATAAATTAAAGCAAGGTTCCATTCCCTCATACTTCGTAATCCCAAGCCTCCTTGCTTCTTAAGGTAGCAGACTTTGTCCCACGCAACTAGTGCTTGAGGGTGGGTTTTGTACGTTCCTCCCCACATGAATCTTCTAATGCATCCATCAATTTTGTCGCACAGCTGAAGAGGCAGAACGGTTGATTGCATGACATACATGGGTAATGAAGAAAGAGTTGCCCTTGCCAGGCAGATCCTTCCTACAAGAGAGAGGCTCCTAGCCGCCCATGTATTTACCTTACAGTTCAGCTTATCCACAATGCTGCCATAGGTGTCTTTATTCACTCTGCTATGAAGAATAGGGACGCCGAGGTACTTGCCCAGATCGGCTGTCACCTGGTAGGTGCATATGCTTTTGATTTGTCTCCTGAGGTTAGTATCCACGCTCCTAGAGAAGAACAATCTTGTTTTGATGAGTGAGACAACTTGGCTTGATGCCTTCTCAAATCTCTTGAAACAATCTATGATCACCTTCATTTGTGATGTGCTGGCCCTGCCGAAGATATGAGATCATCTACAAAACTGACATGGGAGATTCTTAGGCCCGTTCCTCCAAAATTCACGAGTTCCGCTCCCCATTGTTCACTCGTGACTCTATTAATTGGCTCAGTCTTTCGATGCACATAAGGAAGATATACGGAGATAGGGGATCTCCCTATCTTAGCCCTCTGCTAGCTCTGAATGCTCTAGAGTTATTGTCGTTCCACGCAATGGTCGTCTCCCCCCTGTGATGGATGCCATGATGTATTGTCTAATGTTGCGAGGAAGCCTGCTGCATTCGACAGTGTCCTTGACGAACTACCAATCCATCAGATTGTAGGCCTTCGTCAGGTCCACTTTGATGGCCATAGTCTTGGCTCCATTCTTACGTTTCATTTGATGAACTAATTCTTGAACCAAAGCGATATTATCTGTGATCCTTTGCCCGGGAATGAAGTTGCTTTGGGCTTTGGATATCCACTCCACCACAAACAGTTTCACTCTTTCTCCAACCATCTTGGAGATGACTTTGAGGGCAACATTATTCAGCGAGATCGGTCTGAGTTGCTCACATTTTTCTGGTTCCGCGACCTTGGGTATAAGAACTATGGTTGCGTCACACATGGATGTCGGTATGACTCCCGAGTTGATCGCCTCAGTTGTTTTTCTTGTCAAACTAGGCCCAACCTGCAACCAATTCTTTAGGATGAAGTAGCAACTGACTCCATCTGGCCCTGGCGCCTTTACATGATCCATGGTCTTTATAGTGTTGTAGAGTTGTTCAGCTATAGGGATCCTGCCGATTGCCTCCATCTCAGACCTGTTCAGGCGTTTGAAGTGACCCGGAATCTCTGCAAAGTTGTGTGTAGCTAGGTATGTTTCTTGGTGCTGTGAGAACCTGCTCGAAATATTGCACTACATGTTCCATGAGTGCCGCCTCATCAATGATCCACTCACTCGAGGGACCTTTGAGTTTGGTGATCAAGTTCCGCCTCCTTCTCTGGTTAATAAAGTTATGGTAAATTTTAGAATTGTTATCCCCATTTTTTAACCAGCTAATATGACTTTTGTACTTCAAGTCTATCTCCTCCTCCCTCAGGATATCCTCGAGCTCTCGTTGGAAGTCTAAACACAGGCCATCCGAGATGGAATTGTACTGTAAAGCAAGCTCAGCCTGAAGACGTTTGATGTTATTCAGAAGTCAGTCTTTGTTTTTCCTTCTCTACTTTATCAGGTTAGCGTCCCACCTGATAATACCATCTCTTGCTTCTTGAAGAGCTTCCATGAAGCTAACGTTAGGATTCCATGTTTGGTTCAACATCGTTGTAAACTCCTAGTTCTCCTTCCATGATGCTTTGGTAAAGAATCTTCTCAGTTTCTTGCCTTCGTGCCTCATTCTGATCAACAATGGGCAATGGTCCGATCCCACCCTCAGAAGGTGTTCCACTACTACATTGGGAAAGGAATTGACGAAGGATGTGTTCTTCGTAGCTCTGTCCAGACGTTCTTGAAGAAGGTCATGCCTAAACGTGAATTTAGCACCCGAGAAGCCCAGGTCAGTGAGATCTGCCTTCATTAAGGTATTGTAGAAATTTTATGCTTCTGAGTAGTTGAATGTCTTGCTCCCACATTTTTCTTTTGGTTCAGTTACTGTGTTAAAGTCACCAAGCATGATCCATGGCTCTTTAAAGGTGCTTCTCATCTGTATCAGATGTTTCCACAGTAGTTGTCGAATCCCGATCTGGGGACTAGCATAGATAAATGAGACGATCACACTGTTATTGATTTTGCAAGTAACAAACGGTCTATGACAACAAATGATCTCGACCATGCACCTTGTTGCGTCCCAGGAGACCCAAATCCCACCTAAAAACCCTCGAGCTTCAACTCTGAAGGAATTGGGGAAACCGAGCTTCTTGATAGTGTCAGTTGCATTGTCCGCACTGATTCTCGGTTCAAGCAGCGCCACTACTTTTGGTTTGTGAATGTTCAAGAACTCCTTCAACACTCTCTGTCTGTCGTCACTACCTACTCCTCGTGTGTTCCAGAATGAAACTTGGTTCTACTTAACAATCGCTAAAAATTAATAGATATGTGATGTATGACATGATGGATGATGAACAATTAAAGGAAAAATTTGTGAGGGACAAGTACATTATTTTGAATTCATCTAAACTAAATGACAAACCTACTCTTATTCAAGAGAAAAAGATATTTGATTATGACTTACACTATTATCAATATAATGAATTTTCTACCATATGTCTTTCCAATGAGATTCATAAATATCTAGATTATAAGATATGTTGTAAAATTAATAAATAAGTTAGTCAATGAAAAAATAGATTTGCATGACTCCTCAAGATAGAAATTAGGTAGATTGTTGATGACCTTGAGCCAAAAATACATTCAATTATACAAAGAGTAAAAGCTTTTTTGAAGTATTCATTCTTCTTTGAATATGTTACTTTATGTTGATTTGACTTTGTTAGTAGTTGAGGACTAAGGTGTTAGAAGGTTGCATATAGTGAAATGGAGGTGAAGATATTATCCCTAATGGACATACATTATCTATATTTGTGCATATATTGTGACTTCATCAATCAAAGCCAGGGCGAAAAGAAGTGTTCCCTTTAGTAGGATTACACAATATTTTGTATTTAAATGGTACATAGTTGTTCATTACAAAGATTCACTTTTAAACAGAAACTTCATTGCTTCATTGCAAGGGATGAGCAATAATGTGCCACTCAAATCTTTGCTTAACCGATAGAACACACCTAAATGTATATTTAGAAAGATACTTCTTTTGAGAATCTTTTCATTCATATTTGTTCATGCATAAATTCTATTAAAAGGGAAATATGTATTGGTTTCGTTTATCATGCAAGGAAGGAATTATGAATATCATCACCATTTCTATCCTTGAAAAAAGATTTGCATGCTATAATTTCATATAGGAAGAATCTATTTTCTCTCACTAATTTTATACATTGAACTTTTACTTCAAAACAATATCTTGGTTATGTAATTGAAGGGTGTTATAATGCACTATCACAAATAGGGCCCAATCTATACCTGGTTCCTAACTTCTTGTGTCTCAAGCGCGTTGATATCTTGGAAAATTAGGTTGAGCCACTATCATGTCCTGGACTATCAATTAACCTAGTCTGTGATGTAGAAAAATCAATGCAATAGTTTTATGGGAATAAAAAACTTGATTTATGTAAGCCTAAAATACCGTTAAGGATGCATTTACTAGATAAAAATATGAAATTGTGTATGATCAAATCTTGGGATTTTATCTCTTCTGAGGTGGTATGCATCAATGCATATAAAATTCATGGAAGGCTACATATTTCAACATGATAAGGAAATATTGACATATATCACTATCATTTATGGAGCTATTGACGAGCCTTAAATGTGGGTCTAAGAATGGAATCATGTATAGGTAATCAGACTTTAGAAATTTGTAATACCCAAATGTTTAAGACACCTGCAACTAGCACATGGTCGAAGTAGTTCGGGGTCGAACACAGGGATAGGAAGAACGGCGCTTCAGAACTTGAGTTTCACTTGTCTTAGCACATCAAAAGGGGGTGCAATAAAAGGGGTTTCGTAGCATGAAAGAAACATAAGGAAACAAACAAAGACCCCATCTCCAAAAGGAGTTACAAGAAAGATTTAAGTTTTGGGGTTTAGAGATTTGTATAGGTGTTTTATATAACAGAATCTGAGGAGATAAAACTGTCATTGAGGTAAAGCACGAAGGAAGAAAACTTAGGTATAACAAGCAGCAACGGAAAACATCCTGCAGCCTCTTCTCTCAAAGAGGATACCTCTAACTATGCACCATTTCCCTCTCTCAAGGGCAGTGGGCATAGATTAGAATGGAAAGATAAGTTGGGGTTGCCCTGACTGTGGGTACTCTCGTACTCTCGGGATAGACCAAACTCTAGAGTTACAACTTCCCTCTCTCAAGGGAGTCGAACGGGAAACACAATTTGATAGCTAGTCAAAAACATGATCCATGCATAAAATGCTAGAGTTCAGATGCTATAAAGAAATCATCCAATAGAAAGGAACCAAACACAGAACAACAGGTATTAAACTCCACTGATTCCATAATCATAGATATGTAAGAAGGTTTTAGTTACAATGCATAAGTAATGAAAGTAAAATGCTGAAAAGGGAAGATAGGTATCGGCTTCCTTGATTTAGGAAGTCAATATACAACAGTGGACCCCTAAGGGACTGCTAACCTGATACCAGGCAGGATCTCTGCCTGATACACCTGTGTTGGGCAGCTGACCCTCTTGGGTGGCATGTCATGAAGGCCAGGGCGTATCGGGACAGAAGTCCTAGCCCGAAACGGCCGTGTCGGGCTGCGAACCCTGTCAGGCGACAGGCCATAACGGTTGGTCCGTATCAGATTCAATATCGTGTCAGGTTAGGAGTCACTTAGGTTCACAGGTTCCTCGTATCGGGTATAGAGGAGCAAGCCATCTCGGGTTGAGGCCCATCCAGGGACCCAATAGGGGTGTCCTTCTTAGTCGTATTATGTAGTTGCGGCTACTGGGATGGCTTCTAAGTGAACCACTCCCGCCCCTCTCGGGTTGGGGGTGCTCACCTAGTATCACCCGACACACCTTGGAATGTGACACACTAGCTCCTGAAGTCTTTTCATAGTTAGCTATCACTGATTTCCAACCCGTCCCATCAAATTCCTATAGCTACTATTTATAGGCAGCAGCTGGTAGAGGCTGCGGTTCTTGTGGGGCCACATGTCCTTCATCGACTCTATTTACATGGCTTCGGGGATGGTCAACATGCTTATCGACCGGCACGGAAGGCGTCGCGTGCCGGGTTGTGAGCGTATCGGGTGATCCGGTCGGGCAGCTGCTTCTGATGAGTAACTTGCATCGCGCAACATGCCCGTATCAGGCTGATGAGTCATGGCGGGCAAAGCCTCCTGTCGAGTAGATAGTGTACCGCTCGTCGGGGATCCTCACACGACACGCCTGTATCAGGTTGTTGCCATATCGGGCAATGATCGTGACAGGTAAATGGGCGTATCGGGAGACCAGTAAAAGGGCCGATGTAGGTGCTCGTTGTAGATGGGCCGGGATGAGCCTTTTGTGGACTTTAAGTGGAAAAAATGAGGGAAATCTATACAAAAGATGGGAAAAGAGTCAGGGGCATAGTGTAGGTTATTTTTGTGCAGTAAATAGATGAAACAGAGAGGAAAAACAGTTTAGAAGGCCATTTTGACAACGAAATATAGGCCCTAAAAAGCCCCAAAATGGGTGTTATCAACTCCCCCAAACTTAGCATTTTGATTATCCTCAATCAATCTGTACCTATTTTAAAACTTTGTTTGTGATACTTCTTCAGAACTAGACACAGTCCTCGGATAAGGGGTTTAAGTGTGTTTTGAGATGTCTTAAAGAAAATTACGTCAGTCTACGAGCAATGGACTTCATTTTTCCTACCTTATTTAAAGCAAAAAATTTCTCTTCAGCCTCGGTGAGACTTGGGTGCATGATTCCGAAGTTAGCTTTCACACCAAACAGCTTGGAAAAAGAAGTTGGGTTTTAGGGTAGGCTTAAGGCTTTTTGGGGTTTTCTTGTTTTCCATTGGTCCATCTAGGTACATGTCTGTTAACAGGCAAGTGGTCCCTACAGTCCAAGCCAGTTGGCTTTAGAGTAGTGATTTTACATCCTACGTACCACTGCCCTGGATCTACCATGCCTAAAGATGGGTACTTTTGGAAAGACAAGTATTTTTTTCATTTGGCACAACTCTCATGCTTTTATTCACTCTCATAAGGCTTTTCTCTCTTTTTGGGATTTTGGTGGGAAGGGGAAACAATAGAAAGTTTGCTGTTTGGGCATCTTTTTCCTTTGCATGTACCTCTCTTAGCTGTTGCGAGATTATTTTTCAAAATTGGCGTAGAAAAGTTGTAGCCTTTGTCGTTTGAGACTGCATTTTCTAAAAGAAAATAACAAAAATGTGCACCGCCTTAGTCAAAGAGAAAATGAACTGGAGGAAATTGTATCAGATATTTACTATATGCATATCTTTGTACAATTTTTGAGAAGCAAAAAGTTGTATATGTACTATTTTGTATCAGACATGTATGTATTATGTACACATGATATGGGAAAATGAAAAAGAAAGTTAAGAAGGGGGAGAAATTTTAGGTACCTCCCTCACTGATATAATACCGCCCCAAACTTACTTCACACTCTGTCCCAGAGTTGTGAGATAGATAATGAAGGGTGAAGATAAATCAGTGAGAGTTAGCCGGTGATTTTGCCTATATCTGATAGAAGCTCCATCACATATTCTCCACGTTTGCTGTGATAGTCGATGTGGTGGAGCTTGTCAGGCGGTTTTTGTAGCATCACCGAACTAGAGATCCATTCAAGAACGTAGATGCCACAGTCATTTGATTGTGGAGTTTTTTGTGGACTGCTGTGGCAGAATTGAAGCTCGTGCCATTTGTTCGCCGTGTTCTCTAGGAACGACTGGATCAGTGTTGCCACCTCAATGTAGTATTTCCTTGCTAAGCGCTCGAGGGGTGTCAACAGAGTTGATGTACACTACATTGAATGATCTTTGTTGCTGTCAGAGCTATTATAGAAAATTGCTTCTCGCGGGCGAGTGTACACTGTTAGGAGCGTCCAATGATTGTAGTGCAATTTGGAAAGAATATGATATGTGGCATTCTGCTTTGTATCTCCGCCAGAAATAGTTGTTTCACTCCTGACTCATATGCTAGGAAGATGTCGTTGAACACCATCAGGTGGGCGATGTAGGTGTGTTCAAACTTCTTCTGTAGAATCTGGATGTAGGCTGCCGCCACCGATATCGCCATACATCCTCCTGCCTTTACTAATTCCCGAAGATCATCAACGGGGACTATGATGCTATTTTTCTCATAGATGACATCTGTAGGGGCAGAATCAGCTAGCTTGAGGAGAATTTTGGTGACCTGTTCCTGAGTTAGTGTGGCACACACAGAACAGTTGAAATTGCTGATCATCATTTCTGAAGCATCAGACAAAGTGGGGTCTTCATTGGTGAGTATTTCTCACAGAACTTTAGTCTGCTTGCCTGCCCCATAAATGTCTATGGCCGTCTCAGCTTATTCTCCTGGACGACTGCTTTTTGGGGAAGATTCAGCCTCTTAGTCACTGTCCAGCAGCTTTTCTGGGATGCCTGTGTCTTGGAAATAGCGTTTGTCCTTGATCAACAACGGCGCATAGGTGCTCTGGTGATGATAGAAGTTATGGCCTTGGAGTTGCCTTATATATCTGAAGATGTGGAGCAGCTCCATGGCACGAAGGACTATGAAGGTGTTGCTTATGCTTCCCACTTTTTCTTGAACGGGGAAGTCTTTGAGGGTGAAGAAGTTCCAAATGTCATTCTGGCATTGGAATCCTTGCTTGATAGAGCAGAGAAGACATAGTGGGAGAAGCTTGAGATGCTTGTCTTCTGGGCATACGAATATATGTCCTGAGCAAGGGACCTCCTCATTGCAGTAGTTGACGAGCTGGACGTCATGGTTTTGGAGATCTGCCATGCAAAGGAACCAATTTCTTCGGTGCTTGTAGGGGGGCAACATAAGGTTTGGATTTTGGTCTTTGATGTGTTGCAGCATGTTGGCCACCAGGATGGAGTCGTATGCCTCTCTCATCAATCTTCTTGCCAAGGTCGGGGGGACGGTATAGATCGGCTGTCGGCCTATCCTAGTGCCAATGTTCTCTATCATTGCACTCTCCAAGACCCAGAAGAGGAACTTCCCTACAACGGGTGGGGAGAAGAATATCCTCTTCAGTGCTTCCTGTCATACAATGAAGTAACCGTCGCTCCAGACAACATCCTCTCCATCTGCCTGCGATCTCTGGACCTTGTTTAGGATCTTTTGGTTTCTGATCATCAGGTATCCGATAGCTCGTCGGTCGAAATCATCCATCTCGAATGAGGGGATCTCCGACGGCATAGAAAATGCATTTTTCGTCGAACTCCTTCCTCTAGGAGGGTGTCTGTCGTTGGCAGAGTATATGTCTCCCCCTTCTCCCTCTGATTTTTCAGAAGAGCCCTCCTCTAGGCTGATTGACATATCTACGTCTTCAGCTTCTTCTAGGGAGGGTGAGGGAGCGGTCATGTTGATGTCGCGGGTGCTCTCCTGTTCTTCTGGAGCCCCGTCGGTGGTCTTGTTCGTCGTCTCTTCCTTGGGCATTGTGGAGGGCCCGCTGGAGGAGAAAGAAGACGACGTTCCCAAAGAGGATGCCGGAGATGATGGTTGGGAGTCGGGGCATGGAGGTGATGGGGACCTCCTTGGCTGTCTTGAGCGGGCCTGGTCGTCCCTCTGGTTCAGCCTCTCTTCAATGGCGTCGAGGCATTGGAGCGCCAGTTGCATTCTGTTGTTCAATGCCTCTAGTTGGCCAGGAAGGCCAACTAGAATTAGTAGTTGACACTCTTACTCGCTCAACCTCCTCTGGAAAACACTGAACTTGTAGTCTAGGGAAGCAAAAGTAGCTGAGTGGTTGCTCGTTACCTCCCACAAGTTGTCAAACTCTTGACCAAGGATCTTCCCCAGTGATGGAGGGGTTGCAGCTTATCGGCCTCTCATCCTCATAACGCTCCTCACGCGAGAAGTTCGGCCCAAAGAGTGTGCGTCTTCAAGTGGGGCCAAATCCATCAGAATCGTCTGTGCGGGTGTTGCTTCAGGGCGGGGCATCGACGCCTTCGTAGCTGCCTCTGCCTCGTCATCTTGTGGTGGTGGAGAAGGGCACGGGGAAGGCGGTTGTTGTTCCACCATCCGACTATCAGTGACCTCCTCTGTAGAAACCACCAGCGATGTTGGTGGCGGTGTCGGTGTGGGCTTCATAGCCCTGAGCTCCACCTCGAGGAGCTTAGCGAATGTGTCATTGCTGGTGTCCGACTGTACTACTACTTCCACCATTGAAGGGGCAGCTGAAGTTTTAGGAGTTGCGGCCAACTCTTCCGCGGCAGCTTCCCCCAGGGCTATCATCATCATCTCAGCCCCAGTTGTGTCGATGACCTCCATGATCACGATTACTTCTTCTATAGCCACGACGATTGTTGTTCTGGTGTCCGCGGATGGTACAGGAGAAGCAACGACGACTTTAGAAGCAGCTACCACTGGTTGCGTGGTGGTAGTGGACGGCTCAGCTCTTGTGGTTGCTTCCCCTTGTTGTAAGCTTATGCTAGCAGCACAGGCAGCCTCTGCCATCTAGTTTGGCAGAGCCTCAATCTCTCCTGGTGTGAAGACCAACTTCTTTGCATTGTAGTTGGTACAGAGCAGGAGGGGTAGGAGAGTAGTGGTTTTTGCAAATCTATAGAAGTAGCAGCAGCCCTCCTTTTTTATTATGTTGGCTCGTTGCAAGAACTTCATATCTATCATGTCATCGCCTTGCATCCTCGATAGGATGTGTTGCTCCCTTGGGTATCCCAACCCTACCGCGATCAGGTTGACGATGCCTCCCATGCAGTACTCCTTGGTGGCATCCTTTATTGAGTGGAGCTGACTCAGTAGGAAGTGCCCCAGGTTGATCACCTTTCCCTCCATCACGTACCACATGAGATGGAGTTCTTCGGTATAGAGGTTTCTCATTTCGTATATGTTGAACAGGAGGCACGCCACTATCTTGTGGACGATCCTCTAGAAGCAGGAGTGGATGGCCGCCACCTTGCTCCCCAGCTTGAACGATGATTCACCGGTTAGCTTCCTCCAAAGGTCGACTGTGTTGAAGCCATCGCCTTTGGTGATCCTGACATCGTTGTTCAACATCTCCTTCTCAGATTCAGTGGAGGAGAAGATCTCGTTTAGCAGCTTCTCTGAGATATCATGCTCAACATTGAACAGCCGCCCCTACAGCTTATCTTCCCGCCAAATCTCTCGACTTCTTCTGGTTTGTTTGGCACCCGGTGGAGGGAGGACATGAACTCTTGGTGAGTTCAGTGTACGAGATAGTGTAGCTAAAGCATATATTCCTTAGCCCGACAGCTCCTAAGACATTGTCGAGCCTGTTGAAGATGTCGAGCTGGTGGAAAGAAGGTTGGTGGCAGAACTGGGTTGGTCGGTAGATTTTGGCCGCCAGCTCTGTGTACTGCTGCTAAAGCTCCACATCTCGGGGCACGGACCATCCTGGAGAGTGGGCCAGGGGTTCTGCCTCTGTTGATGGGGATGCTTCTACTTCTTTCCTAGGCCGCTTCTCAGCCTCAGATGGCCCCGATGTATCGAGGTTTGGGTGCTTCTGCCCAGCCATAGTGGATTCAAATATAGCCTCGGGATTGATCCTCCAGCCTTGCTCATCAACCCGGACGACTGTCTTCTTGGTGCAAGTCATGTCTGTAATGTTTAAACAAAAACAGGGTAAGTAATATGGTTTTTTGACTGATTCACCTTACCTAATATCGAGCGGCAAACTAAGAAAGTCATTTTGGCTGATACCAGAAAGGTGACACTTTGAAAAACTGATAACGAGTCAAGTCTAAGGAAATCCTGATTCAAAAGTAACTAATACAAGCAAGTCGGTATCAGGCGGGGGTAAATGTGTCTTGACGCCAGATAGGGATCTGGCCGATAGTGTAGGCCGATATCGTATCACCTTTAACAAAACAAGGCATGCCCGATATGGATGCCCGACATGGGCACCACGCGATACTTGTATCACCTGACAAAGAATCGGAGGCTGATACGATCTCAAATGGGTTACTCAAACATATCGCGCGATAAACTCAGAAAAGGTGCCGCCCAATACAAGTCTCGTCTGACATGAGGTGTTGTGCGATACGAGGTGTCGTCTGATACGATTCGGGTGATAAAAGTCGGGGCCACTTCGTGAAACAAAACTGGGCGATGAATCCTGCCCGATACACATCGTATCGTTTGGGAGCATGCGACAAGCTTGTCGCACGACGCGATCAAAGGACTGAAAAAACTTTAAAGGCAAAACTTGGCACAAAGCAAGTTCATTGCCCGATACTAGTATTGTGTAAAAAGGGTATCGCACGACACATGTCTCGCCCGACACGAGTTGGGGTATACCTATATCGTTTGATAGTTGGGTCACGGGCGACACGAAGGTCGGTTGGCCGACACGGGAGCAAGGTCTTGTGTGATACGGGAACTGGAGAAAGCACAATGATGTGTGACATGGGAGTAGGTGAAAAGTAAATGCAGTTGCCCGACATAGTTAAACTCAAGTTACTATATATAGCCGTGGCGAGCGGGGGTAAATCGGGTAAAACAGGGGCACACGTCACGTGAGGAGGCGAATCATTTCCCGAGACATAGTAAAATCAGTCTAATCCTTCACATCATCAGGCGATTTGCTTCTTAAGCAAGCTTCACGTCGCCCGACACGTGTGTCGTGCGGGATTGGATTGTCGCGTGATACGTTTCTTTCAATACACCCTGCTGCCCGATATCGTGTTGCCGATACGGGTTTATCTATGTTACTTTTGGTATAGGGAAAAGGTAAGTCTTGGCCTGACATGGTCTGGGCTTCATCCTTCCTGATACGCCCAAATGAGAGAATGGTTTGGGTGACACATCATTCAAAGGGCGTGTTGTTAGAGCAAAAGAAAAGGGTGCATTCATCGTGCCCGATATGATATCAAGAAGAGTAAAAACTAAGAACAAAAACAAGGGTGAGAAAGGTTAAAAGAGAGAATTGATGGTAAAACATCATTGGCATGAAAGAAGACTTTCAGCATCAGATAATATTACTCATCAAAGCTATATAAACTAAGTCGATGGCCCACAAAATGACAGAGCCTGTGCACGTGATGCATGCAGTGACTCGTGCCTTATTACAATGATATAGCTCGTAATGTTTTTCTGTGGGAAAGAAAACTAGGTCCTATGCTAGGAAAAGTAAAAGACTCGGGCTGCCTCCCGAGGAGCGTTGTGTTTTCCGTCGTCAGCTCGACAACTTCAAACTCTTTTACTCTGATCCGATGTTTGTTGCTTTAGCGTTCTGCAGGGATATCTCTGATCTTCTCACGAATGCCTCATCTTCATAAAATCTCTTGACTCTATGCCCATTTACAGGAAAGACTCTCGCCAGATCGTCCTTATCATAAAGTCCCATCATCGTGAATTGATATCTCTTTGCTACGATGAAGGATCCATACCATCTACTCTATATCTTTCCTGGAAAAAGACGGATAGAAGATTTAAATAACAAAACTTTATCATCTTCATTAACGTCCTTCTTCCTCAAATGTGAATCATGCTAGATCTTGGTTCATAGCTTATAGATCCTAGCATTTTCATAGGCATGGAGTCTCAGCTCCTTAAGCTCTTGTAGTTAAAGAAATCTTTTCTTCTCGGCCAGCGTTTGGCCCATGTTGAGGTGCTTAATTGCCCAGAATGCTTTTTGCTCTAGCTCAAAGGGAAGATGGCATGCCTTTCCATAGATCAGGCGGTAAGATGTAGTGCCCAACAGTGTCTTAAAAGCAGTCATGTATGCCCAGAGAGCTTCGTCTAACTTAGCCGACCAGTCCTTGCGGGACTTACCAACTGTCTTCTCTAAGATCTGCATGATCTGCCGATTGTAGACTTCCACCTGACCGGACGTTTGTGGATGATATGGCTTCGTGAACTTGTGACGGATGTCGTATTTTTGTAATAGTGATTCAAACTACTTTTGTGCAGAGTGAGAGCCGGCATCACTGATGACGGTCCTCAGAATGCCAAACCTTGGAAAGATAATCTTGGTGAAGATCTTGATTACTACTTTTACATCACATGTTGTGGTGGGGACTGCTTCTACCCACTTGGAGACATAGTCAAAAATGACAAGAATATATTTAAAGCCATAGGAGGAGGAAATGGGACCCATATAATCAATACCCCATACATCGAAAACCTCAACTTCAATCCAATCTGATAGCGGCATCTCATTACGACGGGAAATGTTCCTAGATCGCTGGCATTCATTGCAAGACTTTACAAATGTGTGAGCATCTTTGAACAAAGTTAGCCAGTAAAAACCACATTGCAGCACTTTGGTAGCTGTCTCTCACCTCCCAAATGTCCTCCATATGGAGAGGAGTGACATTCGAACAAAATTTTTGGAACTTCCTCTTCTGGTATGCATCTTCTATATAGCCCATCGGCACAATGCTGAAATAACAAAGGATCATCCCAATAATAGTTCTTCAAATCAGTGAAGAATTTCTTCTTCGAATTATAGGACATATCATGGGGTAGCTATTTATAGGCCAGGTAATTGTAGAATTCTGCATACCATGGCCCTTCAGGGTTGGCCGATTGGGCGGCGTAGATGGATTCATCAGCATAAATATCATTGATGGGTATTGGGTGATCATCTTCGACCCGGATTCTGACAAGATGGTCTGCAACCACATTTTTTGAACCCTTCTTGTCTTTTATGTCATGGTCAAACTCCTATAACAATAACACCCATCGCAGCAGCCTAGGATTTGCATTCTTTTTCTGCATTAGATATTTGATAGCCTCGTGGTCTGTATGAACCACCACTTTGGAGCCTACTAGGTAAGACCTGAACTTGTCGAAGGCATACATGATAGCTAGCATCACTTTTTCTGTAGTCGTGTAATTCTGCTGAGCCTCGTCTAGGGTCTTACTTGCATATAAAATGACATGGTATTTCTTGTCTTTCTTTTGCCCTAAAACTGCCCCAATGGCGAAGTCACTAGCGTTGCACATAAGCTCAAACGGAAGATTCCAGTCGGGGGACTGGACGATGGGTGCAGTCACTAGAGCGTCCTTTAAAGTTGAAAATGCCTTCATTCACTCATCCATGAATTCAAAATTCACATCTTTCATCAGAAGGTGGATAGGGGCTTTGCTATCTTAGAAAAGTCCTTGATGAACCGCCGGTAGTAACCAGCATGACCCAGAAAACTATGAATACCTGTAACTGAAGTGGGCGGAGGGAGCTTAGCAATAACTTCAATCTTGGAGGGGTCAACCTTGATACCTCTGTTGGACACCTTGTGCCCCAGAACTATACCTTCCTGAACCATGAAATGACATTTTCCCAATTAAGGGTGAGACTCTACTCCTCACATCGTCTCATCACTAGACATAAATTATTTAAGCAATAATCAAAGGAACTTCCATACACACTGAAATCATCCATGAACACCTCCAACTTGTCCTCGAGAAAATATGTGAAAATAGCAATCATACACCTCTGGAAGGTAGCAGGTGCATTGCAGAGCCCGAAGGGCATCCTTCTAAAGGCAAAAGTGTCATAGATGCAAGTGAAGGTTGTCTTTTCCGGGTCATTCGGGTGGATGGGGATCTGGTAGAAACCTAAGTACCCATCCAACCAGTAGAAGTAAGAGTGATGAGCTAGGCATTCTAGCATCTGATCGATGAATGGAAGGGGGAAATGGTCCTTACGGGTGACAGTGTTAAGTTTCCGATAATCTATACACATCCACCATCCAGTGACCATTTTGGTGGCCAACTCGACCCCGTCATCTCCCTTAAGGTCATCCCTCCCTGCGTGGGAACTACTTGGATCAGGCTCACCCACGTTCTATCGCTGATAGCGTAGTTAATTCCAGCGTCTTAGAGCTTAACGACTTCTTTCCTAATGACTTCACGAAGCTTTTCATTCAGCTTTTTTTGTGGCTGGGCATACAGCCTAGAATCCTCCTCCAGATGGATCTGGTGCATGCACACCGAAGGGCTTATCCCTCTCAGGTCCCTGATTGAGTAGCCCAGGGCTTTCCTCCACAGCCTTATCTCTTTGAGCAGCTGATCTTTCTGGCAATCAGTCAATTCCGAGTTGATGATTACTGGGTGCATCTTCTCTTGATCCAGAAAATGATACTCAAGGCCTTTCGGCAAGACTTTTAGTTCTGGTGGGACTTCCTTTTTCTATTCTTCAGCATGGGCTTCTCGGAGAGAGGCATATCTAACTTTCTAAATAGGATCTTCATCCTCGGTCGGTTCTTCAACATCCAGATAGGCCAAAAATTCCTTGACCTCAGGTTCATCGATCTCTTATATCTCGCCATTTAAGGCGCGCATCAAAGGATCTACCATGGCCTTTTCTTCCTATACTTAGTCGCATAAATGTTGATAGCTTTCAACAAAGTAGGAAGATTCAAAGAACAAGGGGGCCCTCATACAATCACTGATGTTGAAATCGATGTGATCTCTTCCAACACGAATTGTAATCATTCCCGCCTCGACATCAATAAGAGCTCGGCCGGTCGCAACGAAAGGTCGCCCAAAAATTATACGGCAGCTCAGATCTTGTATGGTGTCGATCAAAACAATATCGCAAGGGATAAAGAAACATCCCACTCGGGTGGGCACATCTTCCATGACACCAATTGGTCGGGTCAAGGTTTGGTCAGCTAGTTGTATCCTCATGTTGGTGCTTACCATATCGGTGAGCCCATTTCTCTTGGCAAGGGACAGAGGCATCAGACTGATGCTAGTCCCTAGGTCTGCTAGACCTTTCTGAGTTACATTATCTCTAACTTGGAAGGGGATTACAAAGTCCCCCGGGTCCTTCTTCTTTGATGGCATACTAGCCTTGATGAAGGAACTAGACATCTTGGCGAGCTTCATAGTCTCTACATCCTCTCCTCTCTTTTTCCTTGTTATCAGATTTTTTAGGAATTTAGCATAAGTAGGCATTTCCTCAATGGCATCTAGGAACGGGACATCCACATGAAACTTCTTTATAGCAGCCATAAACTTTTCATACCTCTTTTTTAGTTGGGCTTTCACCAACTTATGTAGGAAGGGTATGCGGGGTGCATACCTATCTAGACGCTCTTCAGAAGAGACATCGTTAACCTTATCTTTGGCTACTTTCTTTGACTTAGGCGGAACTTCTTCTTCAAAAACCTCTAGGATGACTTCTTCGACAAGTGTTGCTGCTGGCATTGTTGTCTTCTCAATGGATGGTGATAGAATTGTCTCAGACCACAAAATGGCCATCTTCACAGTTTTGTGGCCTCGTGGATTGGCTTCAGAATTTGAGGGGAAATGCCCCACCTGATGGTTAATGGTTTGGGCAAGGTTCGCCAGCTGCTGATCAATCTATTTATTATGCTACTGGAGCTCCCCAATCTGGATGGAAAAGCCCCCATCTGTTGTTGCATCAGTTTGAGAAGAGTTTTGCTATCCATTGAGCTCTTGTACATCTTTTCATTGAGGTCATTTTGTTTCCTAGCAAACGACATTAACTCCGTCATCATGCACGGTCTTTGTTGATTCTGTTGGTAGGTCCTCTGCTGCTGAAACCCTATATGCTATTGCTGATTTGATGGTCCTCCTGAAGGATTCCCACCCACCAGCTGGTGAGAGTTTTCAGCAGCACTAGTATTCTCGTAAGAGAAATCGAGATGGTCGGGTCGTCGCTATTGAACAAAACTTACAATCTCTATATTGTTTTGCATCGAGATCATTTTGGGGTGCTATGTGTGGACAAACCTCCGACTTGTGGTCAGGCTATCCACATGTGACACAACTCCTCATGACTTCTTGTCGAACTTTCCCTTTGTATCCTTGCACTTTAAGGGTCTGAACATCGGTCACAATCTTGTCGAGCTTGGCTGCGAGGGCTTCCATCACCTTAGATTCTCCTGGAGTGGTATGGCTCATTGACTCGCGGTCATACTCGCCATCTTGTTGGTTTGTGGCCATGTTTTCAATGATTTCCCTGGCCCTCTGCGCACTGAGTCCTAGGAAGTCACTGCCAGCTGTAGCATATAAGGATTTCCTCTCCGCAGGACACACTCTATTGTAAAATGTGGTGATGAGCTTTGGCTCAGAAAAACCATCATGCAAACATTCTCGCTAATAGCTCAGGAATATTTCCCACGTCTCATGCATATTCTCAGAAGGCTTCTAAGAGTACCTCATTATCTTGTTTTGACATTTGATGGTCCTCTTGATGGGGAAGAACTTGGTGATAAAAGCATTGGCAAGATGCTCCCAATTAGGGAGGCTCCCATCTTGTAAGTTGGTGTACCATTCTAGTGCCTTATCCCTCAGTGAGAACGGGAAGCACTGAATGTAGATATGAGTCAGCGGGACTCTGTTGATCTTAAAGGTGTTGCATGTCCTCTTGAATGTCGTTAGATGATTATTCGGGTTCTCCTCAGAGGTGTTTCCACTGAACCTGTTATGTTGCAGGAGATGGAGAAAGGAGGGCTTCAGTTTAAAATTGGTGACATTAAGAGGCTGTGTGACAACATGATTTCTCTTTTCATTTGCCCGGACTTGGATGAATGAGCAAAGAGAGCGAGCTGCAGGAGGTGCATCAGCCATGACTTGCTAAGGCAAGGATGACCTGGAAGAAAGGAAGAAGTACCTGTAAAAAGGAGAAAGGTGTAAAAGTATTAGTATTATGAACAGTAAATAGCATGGGAAGTAAATATTTGCAGTATTATATACATATGTACAAGGTTTTGGCAAAGTGCAAGCAAAACTCAAGTTCGTAGAATGGTTTTCGTTGCCTATCCCCGACAACGGCGCCAAAAAGTTGACGAGCCTTAAACATGGGTCCAGGAATGGAATCATGTCTACGTAATCAGACTTTAGAAATTTATAATACCCAAATGTTTAAGACACCTGCAACTAGCACAGGGTCATAGTAGTTCGGGGTCGAACACAAGGATAGGAAGAACAATGCTTCAGAACTGGAGTTTTACTTGTCTAAGCACATCAAAAGGAGGTGCAAGAAAAGGGGTGTTGTAACATGAAAGAAACGTAAGGAAACAAACAAAGACCCTATCTCCAAAAGGAGTTACAAGAAAGATTTAAGTTTTGGGGTTTAGAGATTTTTATAGGTGTTTTATATAACAGAATCTGAATAAAACTGTCATTGAGGTAAAGCACGAAGGAAGAAAACTTAGACATAACAAGTAACAACAGAAAACATCATGTAGCCTCTTCTCTCAAAGAAGATACCTCTAACTTGCAACATTTCCCTCTCTCAAGGGAAGTGGGAATAGATTAGAGTGGAAAGATAAGTCAGGGCATCCCTAACCCTAGGTACTCTTATACTCCCGGGATAGACCAAACTCTAGAGTTACGACTTCCCTCTCTCAAGGGAGTTGAACAGGAAACACAATTCGATAGCTAGTCAAAACATGATCCATGCAGAAAAGGCTAGAGTTCAGATGCTATACAGAAATCATCAAACAAAAGGAACTAAACACAGAACAACAGGTATTAAACTCCACTGATTCCATAATCATAGATATGTAAGGAGGTTTTCGTTACAATGCATAAGTAATGAAAGTAAAATGTTGAAAATGGAAGATAGGTGTTGACTTCCATGATTTAGGAAGTCAATATACAACATTGGACCCCTAAGGGACTGCTAACCCGATACTGGGTAAGAGCTCTGCCCGATACACCCGTGTCAGGCGGTCGACCCTCTCGGGTGGCATGTCGTGACATCTACGGTGTATCGGGACAGAACTCCTCACCTGATACGGCTGTGTCGGGCTACCAACCTTATCGGGTGACAAGCTGTAATGGTTGGTCCATATCAGGTTCGGTATCCTGTCAGGTTAGGAGTCACTTAGGTTCTCATGTTCCTTATATCGGGTATAGAGGGGCGAGCCGTCTCAGGTTGAGGCCCATCCAGGGACTCGACAGGGGTGGCCTTCTTAGTCATATCATGTTGCTGCGGCTACCGAGATAGGTTCTAAGTGAACCAATCCCACCCCTCTTGGGTTGGGTGTGCTCACCTAGTATCGCCCGACACACCTTGGAACGTGACACACTAGCTCCTAAAGTCTTTCTGAAGTTAGTTATCGCCGATTTCTGACCCGTCCCATTGATGTCCTGTAGCTGCTATTTATAGGCAGCAGCTGGTAGAGGTTGCGGTTCTTGTGGGGTCACATGTCCTTCATCGAATCCATTTACATGGCTTTAGGGGTGGTCGACATGTATGTCGACCGGAACGGTAGGCGTCACGTGTCGGTTTGCGAGCGTATTAGGTGATCCTATCAGGCGGCTAATTCTGATGAGTAACTCGCATCACGCGACATGCCTGTATCAGGCTGATGAGTTGTGGCGGGCAAAGCTCCTTGTCGGGTAGATAGTATACCGCTCGTCGGGGCTCCTCGCGCGACACACACGTATTGGGTTGCTGCCATATCGGGCAGCAACCGCGACAGGTAAATGCGCGTATCGGGCGACTAGTAAAAGGGTCGATGTAGGTGCTCATTGTGGATGGGCCGGGACGGGCCTTTTGCGGACTTTATGTGCAAAAAATGAGGGAAATTTATACAAAAGATGGCAAAAGAGTCAGGGGCATAGTGCAGGTTATTTTCATGCTGTAAATAGATGAAACGGAGAGGAAAAACAATTTAGAAGGTAGTTTTGACAATGAAATATAGGCCCTAAAAAGCCCCAAAATGGGTGTTATCAGCTATATCTCATGTGTATTAAAATGAAATGAATCTAAAAGTTTCTTCAGTGATACGTTGGTTACTTTTCAAGTTCAACTCAAGGTTAATGGGATTTAATAGGCCATTGTTTTGTTGAATCTTGTGGAAACTATAATTCATCTTTCTCATACTAGGCATTAAACATGTTGCCAACATATATAATGCATAAAAGAAATGTGACATCCAAATTATTTGATGATATTACTTCTCAAGTAGTCATGTAAGTTATATGGAAATTCATTTTGTCTTTTACCAACTGGAGTCACGTGTAGAGCACGTACCTCTACTTGTATATATATATATATATATATATATATATATATATATATATATATATATATATATCAATGTATTTATATTATCCACTTTTGATGTTGAAAGTGACTCTTACATGATAGGTTGGATAGAGAAGTTGCTAACATTGATTTCTCAATTACATTCAACAATGTAAATATTAAACATTTGACAATATAAAACTATACCAAAACCCATTTCATGTTAATTTTATATAGAAGGAAATATGCTAAATGAAGAATGAGCAGAATAAAAGGAAACACTACGAAAACTTGAAATTTCAAAGAGAAATCAAGGTATGAGGGATGAATGATGGGTTGAAGATTGTGGAGAAAAGATGGGAAGCCCTAGGTCAGCGGTGGACTACCTTGCAGGTGGCCACCATGGCGGCCCAAGAGGAACCAAAGAAGATGGAGATGGAGATCCTGGGAAACCACGCAACTCGGTTCCCATGGGTAATACTGGCATGCATCTCTCCTATGCCTCCAATAGAGGATGCAAACAACATACTTGTAATTTTCAATCATTCATGGAGGTAGACGAAGGACACCAAACACCACAATTCCCACCCCTCCATGCACACAAAGCATCAAACCAAGAGAGCACGCTGCCACTTCAAAATCGCAAATCCTATCATGATTATGTATTCAAGGACATGGGGACGACTAGTGTGCCAGGATGGATAAAGATCAATGTGGACACATGCAGTATCGAATTAAGAAGCCATGACATTGTGATTACGTTGGAGAACGGCAAGCCCTCCTTTGACATCAGGGAAGAGGCCCTAGCGGAAATTCTGAAGCCATGGAAATATATGGTCATTGTAAAGCTCCTTTCTCGAGATATTGGCTACATGACCCTCCGAGACCGCATCAAGATGCTTTGGAAACCAATTGGCAGATTCAACCTGATAGACGTGGAGAATGAGTTCTTCATCGTCCAAATCCAAACAGAGGATGATTACATCAACACACTCACTGGAGACCCTTGGCCCCTCTTCAGCTCGTACCTGACGGTCCAGCAATGGTCACCATGCTTCTCCCCGACCATCTTGACCCACCCAAAACTGGTCACATGAGTGAGGATTCCCAATCTCCCGATGTACTTGTATCATGAAGCCCTTCTGAAAGAGGTAGGTGATCACATAGGGAAAATGATCAAGGTGGATCTGTAGACAAAGCAACAGAGAAGAGGATGCTTTGCTCGCATAGCGTTCGAGCTAGACATGTCCCAACCACTCACACCAAAGGTCACCATCGCACACACACGATATAAGGTGGCGTACGAAAATATATCGTTCATATGCCTCCACTGCAGAGGTGCTGGACACTTAGAAAAGGACTGTCGCTCATGACTTGAAAGGGAAAATAAGGCCAGGAAGGACTCCCTTGTGGCTGGATCTATCGTCCATGAAGTCCCACCCAGGAAGGAAGGATTCTCAGAAGCTATCCATGCGCAACCCTTCAAGTGCAAACCCAGGAAGGCCCCTGCTAATGGCCAGCCCAGGAAGAAAACTAACACTAGAAATAGATTCCAGGACGTAGTGGATCAGGACAGGGAGGACGACGAGGTCCTAGCAGTGGTGGACGCCAAAGACATTGCAGAAAGGCTGACATCAGGCATCGACTGGAGACTTCAGAAGCAAAACTCAAAGAAGGACAAGAGGCAAGAAATGTGGGACATTGGAGAACAACAAGCAAAGGAGATACCTCACAAACAAGAGGCTACAGTAGAGCACACAACAGCAATCCCAAGAGGAGATGAGGTCCTACATGGGAGGGAAGCGCAAGTGACCCAAGGCCACCCCTTCCTATCCACCACGTTTTCTATAGACAAACAAGATAGCGGCCCAAGCTACACCTTTTATAGAAGTTCGGCCAAATCCATGGGGGGAATCCACCCCTGAAACAGGACACCCGAGTGATTCCTCGATGAAATAACAAGGTAAACAAACTCTCCTCCAGGACCTTCAAGATGAAGCGAAGTAGATGGGATCCTCCACCTTGGAACCCCGGTCCAATGAACATCATTGCATGGAATGCCCAGGGTATGGGCGACAATGATACCCAATGTGTGGTGGAAAACTTAGTGTCTTTATACAAGATCTCTGTAATGGCCATCTTTGAGCCTAGATGTAGCGGCAACAAAGCGCTCAGGACCATCAAATGCATAAGCCTCCTTCAATCACATAGAGCTGAGACAGTAGGCTACGCAGGGGGTATATGGCTCCTGCATAGATCCCACATCACCCTATATGTGATCTATTCTCATAAACAGTTCATTCACTGCAAGATACAAGTATGCTTCTATACCTTCATCTATGTCGACACAACCAGAGCGAGCCCATGCTTACTCTGGCATCAACTACAACACCTTGTTGCTTCCATTCACGCTCCATGGCTAGTGCTTGGAGACTTCAACATGGTAACGTTCCCATCAAAGAAGTACGGTAGCTCAACCTTCGACAAAGCCAATAGCAAAGACTTCATAGATGCAATTCATGAGTGAGAGCTCCACAATCTCAGGGCCAACGACCCACACACAACCTTCAGGTGTGGGCTTCTCCATAAAAGGCTCGATAGAGCCGTAGGTAATTTCTATTGGCTGAACCTTCCCCACTCTCACCCTGTGCAGGTCCTAGAGCAGAATCACTCAGACCACACTCCTCTATTAGTTTCTCTCCCACTCCCCAGGGGGAAGAGAATATATCACCCGAGAACCTCAGCTAGCTGGCACAACCTCAAAGGCTTTAACAAAATTCTCACCAACTCCTAGAACACAGACAAATCCTTCACCGTCGTTGCTTCAGATTTCCTTAAAGTGGCCACCTTGTGGGAACAAACCAGCAAGAAAGCAACATCTCGGGACAAGCAATGCATGAGTAGTAAGATCAGGTGGAATCAAACACAACTCGCCATTCATTTTGACACAAGAATAGCCAGAGAAATAGTACAACTACAAACGGACTTGGATCGAATTCTCCGAGGAGAGGAAGAAGAATGGCAACAATGCACCCACTGTGAATGGGTGAAGCTAGGTGACAACAACACAAGGTTTTTCCAATCCTTGGTAAAATCAGGACAACGGACCAACAAAATTGCCCATCTTAAAAACAAAGACAACGTCTAGATTGAAGGTGCTAAACAACTCAATGCGCTGGTGTTAAATTTCTTCTCATCTGTTTACCAGGAGACAGACTCGGCCAACAGATACTCTGCGAGTGCCAACTTTATTGTGATTTTTCCCATGCTTACTCAAGAAGAGATTGAGGAGTTTGGCAAACCACCCTCTGAGTAGGAGATCTAGGAAGCACTGTGATCCATGGTTCCTTTGAAGGCACCTGGACCCGACGACATAGGAACAACATTCCTCCAAGAACATTGGACAATGTTGAATCCCAAAATTCTAAAATTTATCAAGGATCCCTTCGAGGGTCGCCCTCTGGAGCAGAAAGCAGCCAACTCCACCTTGGTTCTAATACCCAACATCCCAATGCCACTACAATGTTCTCATCTACACCCTATCTCCCTGGAGAAATGTATGTTCTCTGGAATGGAGAATCCATCGAATCCTTTAAACCCTCCTGCGGAGTCAAGAAAGGTGACCCTCTGTCACCATACCTTTTCGTACTTTGTGTGGAAAGGATGAGCCAGTACATTGAAGCCAAAATCTATAGAGGCAATTGGAAACCCATCTACCTTACACGAAGGAAACTCCCTTTCTCCCATGTTAGATTTGCTGATGACATCTTGTTCTTTGGCAAAGAATCCATTCAGCAAGCTCGGTCCTTCTAGAGATGTATGCGGCTCTTAGGACATATATTAGGTCAGCTCTTATTAGAAGACAAATCCACCATTCTCTTCTCATCTGATACCCCATGAGTGATAAGAAACAAAATTACCAGGAAGTTAAAGCTCAAAGAAACACGGGACCTAGGTAGACACCTGGGTGTACCAATCATCCACAGAAGGAAGGGAAATGCACATTATCAGTACATGGTGGAGAAGATGCAATCACAAGCAGGACTCTGGAAAAATTGCTTCCTCTCTCTAGCAGGACGACTGAACTTGGCAAAGTCAGTTCTCATGTCCCTCCCATGCTACTCCATGCAGATGACTGAGATTCCCATGGCAGTGTGCGAGAAGATGGACCAAATTACCCACAAATTCATCTGGCAGGGCTCATAGCCACAGAAGAAAGCAAGCTTGGTGGCCTGGAAACACATTACCAAGTCTCGACCTATGGTAGGGCTTGGCATCCAGTAGACGAAGGATTTCAACAAAGAGCTACTACTCAAAGTGGCATGGCAATACTTATTGAGCAGACATGTGCCATGGGTTTCTCTCATGGAGGAGAAATATGCCTCGCAAGAGCAACACAATCAGTCCGAGTCTCACATATGGTGGAGCATCAAATCTCTCTTCTGGATCATACAATCCAACTCCATATGGGTGGTGATATCAGGGGGGAGCTGTCAACACTTGGTCTGATAAATGGGTGGGGGATGGTTGGACCCCCCAGATCAGATCGCCAAGGTCTATTCTGGAGGATATAAAGGACCTCAAGGTAGCGAGCATGATCAGAGACGAGGGCACTTGGGACACGGAGTTCATCAAAACATGGTTCCATGAGTCGACTGTCCATGATATCCTCTCTATGGCACCCCCTCAACGAAGATATGGATGGGATAAAAGAATTTGGATCCACACTCAGGATGGCGAGCTGACATCTGCATCTGCATATAATGTCTTGACCAACACACTGTAGGAGGAAGAAGAAGGTCGTTTTAGATGGATTTGGGAGCTACAAATTCCTCACAGGATCAAAACTCACTTATGGCTAATGCACTGGGATAGGCTTCTAACCAACACTCTCATATTCAAGAAACACATGACGAGCTCCGACACCTATTTGAAGTGTCCTTCAATGGAAGAATCAGTGCTCCATGCACTCTGTGACTATGATATTGCAAGAAGAACTTGGTAGCTAGTGCTGCCTCCATTATCATCCTCTTTCTTCTCCTCTGCAACCCCAAGGGAATGGCTATCCTACAATTTCAAAACAATCAGCAATAAAGATGGTTGGCATATCCTTTTCGCAGTCGCCTGTTGGAAGATTTAGAAAAATTGTAATGACTTCATATTCAAAAACTCGAGCAAACCCCCGACAATTATAGCCACCTCATGCCAAGCTGAAGCAAAGGCGATCACCCAAGCTTTCTTGGCAGTGAAGGAAAGCAGCAGCCCACCCGCAAGGCTCCCAACTCCCCTGATAAGGCTAAATTTGAGATCGGTCCTAGTCCAGGTAGATATTGTCATGAATGCCACTGTGAATAGGATGTCCATAAGCCTGGTTGTATGAAACAGCCATGGCAGATGGCGAGAGGGTGCGGTAATGATCCATGAAGGATGCGACCCAATCAGGGGAGAACTTCTCGTGTTGCTCATAGGAATCAGGCATGCTAAAGTAAGCAACCTTGAAGGTAGTATTATCCTCAGTGATCAAAGCTCGTTGTCGACTGGATTCACAACCGAACCCTGACACTGTCCAAATATTGTGTCTTGGTCCAGGCTATATGCGAAGAGCACCTAGCGGGCCAATCTAAAGCCATCTACCATTTGTGAAGAAACCTCAACACCCTAGCTGACCATCTGGGCAAGCACTTCCTGAAGCAACCAGAGAGGAGCATAACATTCACGAACTATCCTCACTTCTTGTCTAAATAGTATGCAGAAGACATGCTTTCCTTTTTAGTTTATTTCCCTATTTTTTTCACCTACTTCAAACACTTGATGTAAGCAGACATTAGTCGGCTAGTATAAAAAAACGATGGCTTGAATACATTAGCTAAACAATTAGTCAACAATGTTTATAACTACAATGCCAAATAGATGGACATTCAAGAGAAGAGGGTGAGGTCTGGAGATGGGAAAGTAAACAAACTAGCTGAATAGGGGACATTAATAACATTTTTTCATGCAACTGTCATGCAAATAAAAGGTCGTAACATTACAACAACCCAGGGAGAGTGAGTTATAGATGACAACAGAGTTAAGGAGTTGGTGTTCACACACTTCAAAACTATCAAAACCTCTCTTACGATCAGCATGACTACCAACCACTAGAGAGAAATCCTAAACTAAATTCAGATTTTGAGACAAAACAACAATATCTCTGGAAAACATGATTAGTGTAGTATATGGAAAATACTATTAAATTTTTTCCTTTCTTTTTTTCATAAAACCTTGTAACCAATTCCACATCAACCACAACATATTTAGTCATCACAAATCATATTCAAATCAGTTAAAACTAGAATCAAATCTTATTTCTCATATGTAGTTCAATTTACATTATATACATGTACATGAAATAAACAAGTTGGTCCACAACCCATGTCGATAAAGAGAGAGTACATGGATATTCTAGTCTAGATTAATTTATTTACATATTCTTTGTCATGAACTTTCCACTTGATAACATTATACCTAAAAAATGAAACAACCTCATGAGACTCATAGAGAGACCCAATGTGAGGATACCTCCCACTCAAGCTAGGCACATACATCAACATTAGATTAAATATATTGACTTTATAAAAACATGCATTGAAAATTCTAATGGATAGTTTTATCATTTGATCAAATCTAACTTAAGACAATAACTTCATGAATCATATATCATATTCACTTAGGCCAATCCAAATTTAAATCATCTTTAAGAGCATGTCTATATATAGTATTAGTAGATGCTAAATAATTTGGAATGACAATCCAATTGTAGGAGTAATAGGTCAAGATATAAGCATATAGAATCAAGACATAAGAGTAACATTGTCTTTGTGACACCCCACCAGCCAGACCAGTAACACATCATGTAGTCATGAATCTAAAGTACACATAAGACATGTCTACCAAATAGGACTATTCAAATGACAAATAAATCGCAATTATATTCAAAGTGATTATTTAAATCCCAACATAACTCACTTGTCAACCTTTGAGATCAGATTCTAAAATAGATAGATAAGAATATGGAAACATATTACCAATATATTATATTGATTCATTTCCACAACAAGAAACATATTAAAAAAAATAGGTGTATTAGCTAGCACTAAAAGGCATGTGACAAACATGCACTTTTTATTCTACATGGGCTATAATCTTTCATTCATTTTCCTAGAAACTACTTTTCTTGAACCTCTCCAAGTATATGTCACTAAGCTAGACTATCACAATGACTTACTGTCACTATCTTAGGGTTTAACTGTCCACCCTAAGACATCAACAACAGACCCTGGTCCACCATAGGGTTACCTAAAGAGGCTCAGGTCCTCATCTCAATTACACAAGATAGGAGCAAACATAACAACATATTTGAATATGACATATCATCATATTTCACATGTTTCTCTATTTTCATTACATAATATGTATTCCTCATGGACATTGACTATCACAATAGAGGGTTTAGGGTTAGATGCACACCAAATGATTCATCCCTAAATACGGGTGGTCTAACCTTCAAGGTCTTGATCCACACTCCAAAAATCCTTCTCATAATACTCTAACTACTACAATGAGATATGTTTCATTTTAGTAGTGTTGCATTGGGGAAAACTCACAATGTTCAGGCCACCTAACTAGATGTGTCATTGTTTCACTTGTTATTTATCTCTTTGTATCCATATTAAAGAAATTTCATACCATAATATATCATATGTGTATATTCTTGTACAACTAGAATGACATAAAAAGGATTATGGTTAACAAAAAAAGAAAAGCATTATATTAAGAATTAAAACTATATATGATTTATAGCATTCATGTTTCTTTCCCATTGTTGCATCATGGCATATAGTTCATCATCAGTGGGATATCTCTCAAGTCATCATCTCATCATCCAACAATTAGCATAAATAGGATTCCTCTTATGTAATCAATGCATGTTAATTCAATCTCAATGTATTCCTTAACAATTCATTCCATATCATAGTTCTTAACAAATATGCATAGAGACACTAGAACTAGCAATAATATGAGCATACAGACCATATTATGTCATCCATCATGTTCTAAACAAGTTTATCATGTGACATATACTTATTCCAACCAAATTCAATAGTAATAAATTTTAAGAAAAAATGTGCATTATACACTTAATTATCCTCTTCTACTATTTAGCATTCTTCAGTTAAGATTACTAATGAACACATCTTTTATTATCCTTTGAAGTCCATCTGAATAAATCATTCTTGGAGTAAAAGTATATTGGAAAACAACTACAATCCAACAACACATTATTGTAAATCATATGTCATTCTTGAACCTAATCTTGTTATTGATCTGAACTATACTTGTATGCATTCCTTAATCCCTCATTTGACACCATTTTTCATGAGAAATACATAAGTCATCATTTAAGGGTTAGAGTTAGGTTCTTGTTTGCATCTACTAATTTTTTATTAGTTTCCTTTCATTTCATAAACATCAGTTCAATTTCTTTCATTTCATGTTCCCTACTACTCTTGTAATAAATCACCCAAAATTTACTTCTTCATCAAGTTTATCTCTCACTAAAATCTTTTATAGTCTTATCTTAGTGTATTCCATTCAGTTAAGGTCAACCCAGATATATTTAAAGTAGAAATATAAAACACTCTCTCATGCTTATTTTATTAGTATATTATTTATTACATATCATCACAATTTTCATCACCTTTTTCCATTTCTTATTTTTCATCTTGATGCATGTACCAAGTCTTTTGACTCATAATGGCAATTGGGTAAGAAAAAGAAATTCTTATATTATTTATAATACTTTCAAATCATAAGATACCATGGATTTGGATTACTTATTCTTTCCTATAAACCTCTAACCATCTTTTCATTTCATTTTTATGTGACTTAAAGAAAAGTCTTGCATTCTTGCAGGATTTACACATTAATTCATAGACTATACAGGGGAATATGCATTAGGTTTAGAACATATTAATAATACTAATTACCTTCAATTGAAATAATAATACCTTCAATTGGGCATTTCATCACATTTATATGATTAACAACCTTAGGATTTTCTATCATACTTGACTCAATACTGAATTTCTAGGGTTTTCAAGAGGTAGGCTTAGTTCAATACATCATAATAATGATATTATTTAGTACTATCATTAGGGTGTATAGAGTATCATTAAGTCTATTCACGACACATGGAAACCCTAGTTTCCATTTCTTACTATCAAATGATCATTTATAACCATACAATGATTCATTGAGTCATTTGAGTCCATCCCTCAACAAAAACCCAAGACATGGATTCCCCCATATCAACCCTCATATATTGATCCTTATGTAAATAACATATTAAATTCAAGTAAGGATTCAAAATTCCAGTTCCATAACTCATGCTTATTGTGTTCAATTATGATTACATACATGTCAACAAAATTTCCAAGCATATCATTCGTTGGGCAGATTTTAAGAAGAATTGGTGTAAAATGATATTTTTATCTATACATAATACCTTCTATACAAACTGAATCAATATATTTGATACTAAATAAATACAAATCAATGATAAAGTATCCAAGTTAGTGGCATTTGTTTATCTTAAAAAACTTCCCAATTGGTTGCCCAATTGCATACACATACAAAGAAATATTTAGATTAATTTTTCCAAATGAAATTAGGCTTTCTACATAATTATAGAGCTTAAGAGGGAGATAAGTACTCACCTCAGGTTCCAAGCACCTTAAAAACGTCACATACAATCTGAATTTCTAGAATTCCTTCAAGGTTCTAGCAATAGAATCCATTTCTTCATCCTTTCAACTCAAGAACCCTAGAAAGGAGAATAGGAGAAAAAGAAAGAGAAAATATGACTATTTACTATATATTTCGTTCAAATAATAAAAGGAAATAAATTCATACTTGTGAGACAAGAACCACCAAGAAAGTATATCTAAAGAGGATCAACGTACTTGATTCCATCATTTCTGGGAAGATGAAACTATAAACACTTTTTTTGAATAAATTGGACATTAGCATACCCTTTGTTTTGATGATGACAACATTTCACACTTGTGGATCTAGCATATTATTTGAGTATTTTAAGGTTCAAAGGAATAAGGACATTCTACTAAGTGGGAAGATGAAGATCAATGCAAATTACAGATCAAATGTCTTAATTGTATAAATGTTCATGATTGTACTCAAATGAAAACACTTGTACAAAAATACAATGTACAAGTACTTGGACATCATGTAAACCAAGTGTTAGATCTTTTCGACCCACTTACAACCCTTAGATAGGTTCCCCCCAAAGTTAGAGTCACCAACACACATTGAAACACACACTTAGTAGGTGATTCAAAATTCTAAAATAGGGTCACCCTTGGTCGAAGAACTTGTCGAACGAGACACACTCAGTCGAATTTCTTGTCGACCAAGAACTACCTCAGTCGAACTTGTGAGAACTATTCAACAACTTACACAATTGTTCTCTAAAATAGTCTTCATACGAAAATAATCTCAACCAAGTAAGCTTTGGTCTAAAGCTTGTGACTGTTAGAAAGAGTGGTTGGTAGTTAGGAGTTGGAAATAGATGTTGCAGCACTTTTTCCTTAAAACCAGGCTCAGTTGAAGAGAAACTCGACTGAGACATAGTTTGTTCAACCAAATTGTCAAACAAGTAGGGTTCTAGACTTTTCTTTTCAAGCACGAACAAATTAGTAATTACTATCCAACCAATGTACACCTAACAACTAGTTATGCACTAAGAACACTCCAGACACTCCCTAGAACGTCCCTAGACACATGCAAACCATTCCTACAAATAGGAGAGGCCTTAGGACACATAAAGTATCCAAGCTACACTTGATCATTCACTATTGAAATTCACGTGTCATCTTCATCCTTGTGCTCTAGAGTTGTGTCCTATAGTTACAATCTCCTAGCCACCACATATAGCCACCTCCATCTTAAGTGGATAGGAGATCTAAATGCTTGATATAGGATCAAAGTGTTGTACTTAATTGGATAAGTATTTTCTTTCTTCCAATCTATTTCTTCTATATTGTACTTTGTTCTCCTTGACTACTCATACAGTTGGAGGCTGTTGAAAGGAGGCTTCTTGGTTCTACTTCAACAAAGTGAAGGTTGTTCCAAGGTGTGCTTGAGATTACTTCAAGAAGGCTATTTCAAAGGAGGTTGTAGATACTTGTAGGTGAAGGCTATCTAAAGGTGGTAGAGCTAATTCAAGGAAGTGAAGGTTGCTCCAAGGTTGCTTGAGGTTACTTCAAGAAGGCTGCTTCAAAGGAGGTTGGAGCTACTTCTAGGTGAAGGTTGTCTCAAGGTGGTGGAGCTACTTCTAGTTGGTGAAGGCTGCTCCAAGGATTACTCGTGGTTACTTCAAGAAGGATGCTTCCAGGGGGTTGAGGCTACTTCATGGTGAAGGCTACTTCAAGTGGAAGGTTATTGTATTTTAGGTAACATCCTTGTGGGGTAATAAATAAAACACTTTCAAAATCCCAATTGGAAACAATTGGATAGTGGAATGACAACCTTTGAATTCAAAGGTTGGAACCACTCTAAATCGAAGTGTCTTCCTTGTTTCCTCCTACTTTGGTTGAGTGTTTTAATTATTTTAATGATTTTTAAAGTTACCAAAAATATCTATTCACCCCCCCTAGATCTTTCAATTGGTATCAAAGTAGGTCTTCAAGGAGTCATAACATGTCTTGAAGAATGGGGGATAGTTTACTTCACAACCTCCACCTTGAAGGAACCTTCGTAAATTGGCCACCACCTTTTGATGGAAGCAACTACACTTATTGGAAGAGAAGGATGCAATTCTACTTCCAAGGGATTAGCTTGGACCTTTGGAGGATGGTATCTACATCCTATGTACTTCTCACGATAGAATATGCAACATGGGATCCAAATATGATAAAACAAGTTTAATTAAATGCAAAGGTGGTAAACATACTATATTGTTCTATTTAGGTAAATAAATTAAATATAATATCCTCATGTGATATGTCTTATGATATATGGCATAAAAGTTCCATAATACATGAAGGAACTACCCATGTTAAAACACCAAAATTAATATGCTTAAGTAAAAGTTTGAACAATTTCATATGCTACCTAATGAATTTATACATGAAATGTATGCAAGAGTTTCTTCCATTGTTAATAGTTTAAGTGCATTTGGCAAATATATAAGTGAAGAAGATCAAGTATCCAAAATTCTTAGATCGTTACCTCCAAGATACAAGTCAAAGGTGACAGCCATTGAAGAAGCTAATGATCTCACCACAATGAGGATGGATCAGCTCATTGGTAGTCTAGAGACTCATGAGGTAACTCCTGAAGAAGAAGAAAGATTGGAAGCCATACACAAGAAGGAGAAAAGGAAGGACATTTCTTTTAGGGTATCAACTAAAGAAAGACGTGAAACAAGTGGAGAAGATAGTGAAGAAGAGGCACTCATTGTTAATGGTAAGCAATATAGAAGGTTTAAAACTAGCAAAAATTCTTCTGCTACTTCATCTAGGTGCTTTGAATGTGGTAAGAATGGACATTTAAAACATGAGTGTCCCAAAGTCAAGAAGGGAAAGAAATCTTCTCTCAATAAGAAAGAAAAAGCCTACAAAGCAGCTTGGGATGACTCAAGCAATGATAGCAAAAGTGAAGAGAAAGCAGAATGTCTCATGACCAAAGAAGACACAGCAAGATGTTTCATTGCAACAACAAATGAAGTCGAAAATGAGGTAAGTTTTCTTGATTAATCTAAAGAAGTGCTAGTCACTAGCATTGAAGAATTACATGATAAATGGGTTAAGTGTAAAAAAAAATTAAAAAGGCATAAAAAAACTAATGAAGATTTGCATGCTAAACTGAATGATCTTACTTTTGAAAAGGAAAGTCTTATGTATGAAAAAGCTACTTTGAAATCATCTATTAAGGATTGCAATGTTATGTTGCTTGCTCTAGAAACTAACTATAATTTTCTTTTCCAAGTAAAGGTTGAATTGCATTCCAAGATAAATGATATTCAAACTCAACCTACTCTATGTACTCATTTGGATTATGATGCTATTGTAAAAGAAAGAGATAGTTTGTTATCTAATCTAGATCAAGCAAAGTTATACATTAAAAAGAGAATGGATGAAATTTTTAAGTTACAAAAGGATATTAGTATCTTGAAAAATAAAGATATTCTTGATAAAGCCCTAAAGGACTCATCTGACCAACTTGGGAGGAGAGGTTTAGGTTATGTGCCTAAAGATAAATCCTATCAAAATCTAGACCTAAAAACACTCAAGTACCCAAAATCAAAGTCATGTATGTACCTAGAAACAATCCAACTCATGACTATAATGTTAAAAAGAGAAATGAAATTCATTTCATCTGTTGTCATTATTGGCTACGTCTTGGTCATTATTCATTGTCATGCTCTTACAAGAAAAATAAGGATAATGATCTAGTTTGGGTTCCAAAACCTCAAACTTAGAAATGTGGAACATTTAGTTGAGATCTGACCTAAAACTTAATTTGAAAATCAAATGGTCGTATCTCAACTAAAAAAAGCTTTAACTTGCATATCATTTTATATTTTAATTGCTTAATTATGTTATCCAAAAATAATGGGATGACATGTTTACATTAGAAATGTTGAATTTACTAAAACTACATAGATGTTCATCTCAGTCGACCAAATGCTCGACTGAGAACTCTTCCAGACGAAGAAAAGATTGACCAAAGGTAAATCTGTCAACATTGTTTTACTAGAAAATCTTTCCAGTCAACAAATAGCTCGACCAAAAATTCTTCCAGTAAAAGAAATGTTTGACCGAAGATAGTTCTGTCAGAACTTCTTATTGAAAATAAAATTGTAATTAAATTTGGTGACCCAAATATGTATTGAACTCTTCATATTAAATCTTTCCAAATAGTTGAAATGATAAAATATTTATAGTAATGCTCCTAACCAAATGGACCACTATATGGGACCAAACCCTTCATACTTTACATGTTCGGATGGTCTATTAAAGCTACTAAAAAAGGCACATGAAACAAGAAGATTTTCACACACTTGGAGAAAAGGTTAAATTATTGTATGTATGTGAAGAAAATTTCAAAGGTAAAACTACTGGCATTAGTGATGTTGATACAAATAATAAATGTTCTATTCTTCAAATAACTACATTATAAGTTCCATAACAATGGTTACTATTCATAGAAAAAACATCAAAGTTGTTGATAAAGAAAATTGTATACTTCTTAGCACTATGGACATTAATTATAAAAATAAATTGGTCATGGCATAAAAAGATTGTTCACATAAGAAAATTTCCTTGAATCATTACCTAAATTTTTTGTGACAAATCTGACATTTGTATATTCTAGACAAGCAACAGTTAGATATCTTTTCAACCAAACATTTTTCTCACTACAACTCATTTAATCTATTTGGATCCATGTGAATTATATCCTTAACAAAATATGGTAAAGACAAAATTCATCTTGTCACAAAAATGCTTTATTTTGAAATAATCAAACAAAGAATCTAAGGTTTATAAGTATACATAAATGATGATTATACACAACAAGTAGTCATATCCTAAAATATTTAATTATTCAAAAAATGAGCCTACTAAAAACAATGGATAAAATTCAGCTCCTAGTTCTAAATGCAAAACCTTAGAACTATATGGGCATGGTGGAATAACATTAGGATTTAATTAGAAGAAATAGATTTAGATATGATTTATGAATCATTGGCTAAGACTTGACATCATAAAATGGATGTAAATATGTATAAGGCCGATTGGTCATTTATGCTAATATAAAAGAAAATGTTACATCTTGGTTCATTCTAAGAATAAAACTGCATTAATGGGATATTTGTAGAAATGACTCTCAGTCTAAAAGGATTTCAACTGAGGGGTGCACTATTCGAAGTCATGGTCAACTGAAAATAAGTCTGACAAAAATGCTTATTTGTAAATCAAATCATTCACTTGCACCCAACAATGGTCTATTAAATCTGTAATTTGCTCATCATGTTAAATACTTAGAATAAGAACAATTTTTAAGATAGTATAAGAAACAAGATTGCTTATAAAAATTGAGTCAATAATCTTACTTAATCACTTGATTTTAAAGATGGTTATGATTTGAAATACCTTTGTATTTTTAAGATCAGTTTTTCTATGAGAATAAGGGGGATCTCACAAAAATTCTTGGATATAATGTATATATCTTTGATCTTTCTCTTAATTGGATTCTCTAAACCAATTTGGGCTTAACATCCCTTATATTTGGTTAGAGATACATTTATTACGTGCCTAAAGGAATCTCATATCATTTTAAGGCTTAGCATCCCTTGCAAATGGTTGAGAAATTAATCTTGGTTTTTGAAATGTGGCTAAATTTGACATTTTCTTGTCGTAATCAATTAAGGGGGAGTCTTTTTGACTGACATGTATGATTATCTTTTTAAAATGGCAAAGGGGAGAAATAAAATAAAGAAAAATAAATTATAATTCTTATCATGAGTTTTAGGGGCCGTTCGGGTCCTGCCATTGGAAATGCGGCAGTTACGTACGTCTTTCACGTTAAATTTTCGGATCATTAGCCCCGGCAGCCGTGAAAATCTTAGTACGCAAGAAGCGGCAGTATGCAAAAAGATATGCCAACAGGCTCACCAAGACCGATGGCGGGCTCACCCCGCGGCGGTCTTCACTCCCGCTGAACACGGCAGGATTCTGAAGCTCGCCAAATAACGAAGACGAATACCGAATCAAATACAACATATATTATTTACTGTTAAATTAAGGATCAATTTATATATAGAAAGCCGTAGTTATAAAGATGCCGGAGAAACGGGGCCTTAATGATTTCTTGGCTTGACATTAATTGGAGATACATTGAATTAAAAGATGGATATCATGTTTCAAATATCTGTAGTGTATTAGCACACATCTTATGAGATCAAATATTCATCTAAGGTGCATCACAGGTATGAAACTCATTTTCATTTCATATACTTTACATATATTTTAAGGAATGTTTGTCATCTTCAAAAAGGGGAAGATTGTTGGACAAATTGGACATTAGCATACCCATTGTTTTGATGATGAAAAATATTTCACACTAGTGGATCTAACATGTTATTTGAGTATTTTAGGGTTCAAAGGAATAAGGACATTCTACTAAGTGGAAAGATGAAGATCAATACAAATTGCAGATCAAATGCACTTAATTGTATAAATGTTCATGATTGTACTCAAATGAAAACACTTGTACCAAAAGACAATGTACAAGTACGTAGACATCATTTAAATCAAGTGTTAGATCTTCCCTACCTACTTACAATCCTTTGATAGGTTTTCCTCCAAAGTTAGAGTCACCAACACACATTGAAACCCACACTTGGTAGGTGATTCAAAAGTCTAAAATAGGGACACCTTCAGTCGAAGAACTTATTGACCGAGATACACTCGGTCGAATTTCTTGTCAACCGAGAACCACCTCGGTCAAACTTGTAAGCATTTTTCAATAACAGACACAATTGTGCTCTAAAATAGTCTTTGGTCAAAAATAATCTGGACCGGGTAAGCTTCGGGCTAAATCTTGTGACTGTTAGACTAAGTGGTTAGTAATTGGGAGTTGGAAATAGGGGTTGCAACACTTTTTCCTTAAACCCAGGCTCAGACGAAGAGAAACTAGACCGAGATATAGTTTGGTCGACCAAATTTTCAAGCGAGCAGGGTTTTGGACTGTTTTTTTCAAGCACAAACATATTAAAAATTGTTAGCCAACTAATATACACCTAACGACTACTTAAGCACTAAGAACAGTCTAGACACTACCTAGAGCATCCCTAGACACGTGCAAACCATTCCTACAAATAGGAGAGGCCTTAGGACACCTAAATTATCCAAGATACACTTGAGCATTCACTATGGATAGCAACAAAAGCTAGAATTCACTTGTCATCTTCATCCTTGTGCTCTATAGTTGTGTCCTATAGTTACAATCTCCTAGCCACAACATATTTCCACATCCATATTAAGTGGATCGAGATCTAAATACTTGATATAGGATAAAAGCATTGTACGTCATTGGATAATTATTTTCTTTCTTCCAATCTATTTCTTCTATATTGTACTTTGTTCTCCATGACTACTCCTATGGTTGAAGGCTATTGAAAGGAGGTTGCTTATGTTGGTATGTATGCCCTGAGAGCCAATCATGGGATGATTGGTGGGATACATTAAGATTGATTTCATAAACCACAAAGGCAAGCTTCCAATTCTTTCTGGTTCAGTCATATGAGATAGTGATAGAACAGATTGAATGTCTAGAGAATGACAGTACTCAATGACGTATGCCTTCAGGTTGAGGACTTGAATGATGAGATCATACGGATGCTAACAGTTTGTACATTCTTGTTATGTCCCTAGTCGGATGTCATTGTGGAAGGTAGATAGACAGCAATGACACACAAGACTAGATTGTGGTGTTGGTTGATGACAGAATCTCATTAGTCATGATATAGTGATATCAAACCAAACACATAGGTACTTGTTAGAGAACAAGTGTACCGGACAGACCCACCGTGAGTTTGACACATGGAACCATGACATGGTAGTCACAGTCAGTACTCACAGTGATGGTGGTGAGTGTGATTCTTAGACCTGAAATCACTACAGTCAACACATGTCGTTGGGCACACTTTGACATCATCAAACGCAGTCCTGAAACATGGGTTGTTATAAAGGTGATGATTGGGTGGCTTTGACACATGGGGCTTTTGAGGGGTGAGTGATAGATATGGGATTTTTCCCTCCTGAGGGAGTTTGATGTCCATGGCCACATGATGAGTAGGATTGAGAAAGGTGTGCACGCATGTGTGAATCAGTATGTGATATTGATATCATACATATCTCTTCCAATCTACTCTGAGATCAAGAAAGTGAATGAACGTTGACAGGATGACTGTTCCATGCTTCGAGTTCATTTGGGATATCAGTGACAAAGGAATTATACATTCACTGTAACACCATTCACGGATTGTAGGATGAAAGTTGTTCTCTAACTTTCTACTTTCACTTGGGTAGCACTGATGTGTGACTAGGCACCGCTCTTTTCTTGTGAAGTCATAAGTGTTATGGACTTTCACTGCCAACGTGAAATGGACCTGCAGGGTCACACACATAGGATTTAACCTAGAAGAGGAGTTTTGTCCACAAGCAATGTTTAGATTGATTACCTAAAGGAGTTTAGTAGTTCAATTAAACACTCAATTGATTGATAGCTCAATATCGTAATGTTCAAGGTGTTGGACATGTTGATTGGAGTATAGGATTGATTGAAATCGCAATTGACTGATTCTGCACAACCTTCATTCCCAACTGATCGGCTCAAGTGTTGAACCGGTCGGCTGAGGTTGCTGAACCGGTCGGCTCAATTGTTGAACCGATCGGCTTATGTACAGAGTGAAACGAGCGGTTCAAGTGTTGAACCGATCGATTCAACTGGTGCAACCGAGCAACTTGGGAAAATAGGATTGGTGAGAATTTTCCTTGCGTTTCACTTGCCCAATTTGATTGGAACAAGGATTGGTATTCAATACCAATTAGAAACAAAAGAAGGAAATTCAATTGGGAACCGACCAGGACCACCAACCGACCGGTGCACTTGTGAACCGACCGATTTAAGGGTCCCAACCGATCGGTTGAGGTGTCAACCGACCAGTTCAGGTCCCCAACCGACCGGTTCAGGTTGCGAGTTGGTTGCTTTTTGTGGAAAATCTCGAACCCTTCTACTTCTGCTTTTAGTCCCGCATTACCCGAGATAGAGAACCCTGTCCCATGACCCTCCTATATATAGGGGTATTGGGGGCTTCTCAAAGAACAACTCAGTGCAACTAGTTGCTCTGCCAAGTTGCCGTTCTCTCTGGTTTTGGTAACCGAGAGAGAGCCCAAGCAAGTGCTTCCCGCAAAAGGGAGGTGCAGCAAGGGAAGGACAACTGCAGTTGCAACTGGAGGCAGGAGAGTGTGTTGGTGACTAGTATGTTAATAGGAGGGTGCGACTCCTTCCACTTCCTTGTGGGACAAGGAGTGTGGAGTTGTAGGTGGTCCGTGTGGACTACTTCGGAGGTGCGAGGTTTCTGCCGCTTAGGAGGATAACTGTCATCCGACAGTCTGGTAGGAGGAGGAGTCGTCAGTCTCGGTGCGACCAGGAGTTGCACAGACACCGTCCAAGACCGGAGTTGAAGACCGCGCATAACGCGATGTATTGTCACCAAGCAAGCCTTGGGACAAGGTATGATTCCACAAACCATCCTTTCCTATTATATAGACGTTGACGCATTTCCTCATGCTGGGTTTGGGGGAGATTTTTTTTTCCTCTTCCTTCTCTGCCTCCCCTAAAACCCAACAGTGGTATTAGAGCCACGTCAACTGCTCTATATTTTAGGAATATCGATATGATCGATTTTGGTTTGTCGCCTTTAATTATTGCATACTATGCGAATAATATCGGCTTTATGCATGTCCAATCCTAAATCCACAAATCCCAATTACATATATGATATGTATGCACTCGATACGCGTCGCCCTTAAATGAGTTTTGTGGTGGATGTATAGCATGATTATGGCCTATAAACTCCTATCTGTGTGTGGTTGTTTGTGGTTGCTTGCATCTCGGTCTGTGCACCGATCTTCCCTCTCTTATTCCTGATGTAACTTGAAATAATTTGAGATTCTTTCCTACCTTTGCTACCCCCGAATGTAACTCGGGGTTTCTTCTTTTAAGCAATGTAATAATAGGATAGATTTTATTTCATGTTATGTCGAAGACCGGCAGACATCAAGACAACATCTGAAATGATCAGTTCAAGGCGTGAACCGATCGGTTGACGTTCTAGACGGTCGGTTCAAGGAGTGAACCGATCGGTTGATGACCGATCGAGGAGCGAGACGACCGGGTGGCGGACATGACGAGATGCACGACGTCTAGGCGAACCGATTGGTTGGAGGAGCCAACCGATCGGCTGGTGGCACCCAGACGACCGGCCAGAGAAGCAGATCATTCATATGATGAGATGATCAACTCAGAAGGCAAAGCATAGATGTTCATCTTGTACAGGTTGCATGTGATGTAGACCTAGATGACCGTGATTCCTCTTGGCTCGAGGAATCACATTAGGATGGCCATAATCATCGCTTTTTATCGTTTGTGCATGTTTTCTGTGGGATATAGCATGTATATGATACGTACTATGTATTGTGGTGATTGGATATGTATATGTATATAAAAACCAAATCCCTCATTAAAATATTAAGTTTTAGATGCCTTCCAAATGCGACACACGTGAAAAGCTTGATCGACCAAGTGTGGGCACGCCCTAGCATGGTGCACCGTCTATCTCGTGGAAGCATGAAGGATGAATGTGTGGGTCTACCCTAGCAGGGTGCATATTCATCGTGTTTGCTTTGGGTCGGACTTAACAAGGTGATCTAGATGGGATCTAGTACCTTGAGGCATGGAGATGATCATGGTAAGGAGTTGCATATGACATCTTATCAAGAGTTGCATATGATGCAATTGGCAAGAGTTGCCTACCTGAGAGATCTAAGTTGTGGGTGATCAACCCTAGCTGACTCATGACTTAGAGGATTTCAGGATCTTGCCACTAGAAGGTTGTACGCTGCAATCTTCCGAATTGATGGTGAGGGCTATCAATTTGAAGTAAAATAGTGGGAGCAATAATTAATTAAAGGCCTAATTATATCGTCAAATTTTCAAATCAATCAAATAAGTCAAAATGAGTTTTTGGACTAAAATTGCATATTTCCTTTTGTAGTTCAAACGGAAACAAACAACAACAACTTTTCTTTGCGATCGGTCCTTGACAAGGACAAGCTAAATGGGACAAACTTCCATGACTGGTATCGGACATTGAGAATTGTTCTCACTCAAGAGCAAAAGCTCTTTGTCCTGGATACTCCAATTCCAGAGGAACCCACTCCTAATGCACCAAAGGCAGAAAGGGATGCTTACAAGAAGCATGCTAATGATGCCATTGATGCAAAGTGCTTGATGTTATGTTCTATGAACCATGAGTTGCAAAGACAACATGAGAACATGGGTGTCATTGAGATGATTCAGCATCTCAGGAACATGTATGAAGATTAGGCACGGCAAGAGAGATACAATGTTTCTAGGGCGTTGTTCAAGTGCGTCATGACAGAAGGAGATCCAGTTGGTCCTCACACACTGAAGATGATTGGGTATGTGGAGAACCTATAGAGACTGGGATTTCCACTAAGCCAAGAGTTGGCTACTGACGTTATACTGCAATTGTTGCCAGAATCCTATAGTCAGTTTGTGATGAACTACAACATGAACAACTTTGATAGGCCACTGTCAGAGTTGTTGGGCATGTTGAGGACAGCCGAGATACAGATGAAGAAGGACAAGCCTAAGCCTGTGATGGTGATCACAAGTAAGAAAGACAAGTCCAAGCGCAAGGGTAAGGGCAAAGCTAAGAAAGGTTCTGAAGCTAGCCAGGAGTCTAAGCCATCTTCAGCTCTCAAGGCCAAGGGAGGCATGACCAAGAAAGGAAATTGCCACCATTGTCAAAAGCCAGGACATTGGAAAAGGAATTGTCCTCTCTATCTGGAAGAACAAAAGAAGAAGGAGGCGACTGAAGCCTCTACTTAAAGGTGTCATGAAAGTAAACTTGTAACACTTTTTGAGGTATATGATACCAAGATGTAAAGTGTAAATCACTCATAATTGGGGCAAGTGTTTCCGCCATAGATAGGAGTACTTTAGTTTATTTTCACCCTATAAGGCATGTAATACAGTTATGAACTGTTATTTCATATTTGCCAATAGATAGAAACACTTTATTTTGCATATTGTATGACAATGATGGCAATTAATAAAGTTGATGTTTCAATCTTTTAAAGATATGATCTTTGTGGAAATGCCTTGTTTATCTTGTGGTATTTGATATGCATGAGATAAAATGATACCTAAAGGTTATAGATAACTCAAACAATCAAATTAGCATCAATCATTAGAAATTCACTTGTAGTGTCCATGTGATGGATAAATCTAGACTCTTTTGGTTAGAGAACCAATAAGAGACATGAATATTTTGGACATGATTAATCAATATTCACTAAAGGTAGTGGGAGAATGATTATCCTATTAGGTATAATACATGTGATGTATTTACATACCTATTGGAACAAATGCTAATACTTCTAATGGTGTTTAAAGAAATAGCAATATGAATGTCTTGAAGTGTTCAAGATTATCATGAATGAAGTATAAATTTGGTAAAGTGTTAATTCTTGATGAGATCAATGAATGAAATACTTGGACCAAATGTTTGAGATCCTTATGAGTGATTACGATAGTGTATAATAATGAACTCATGATTAAGGCATGGTGATGTCTACATCAAGAAGGAATCATACTCTAAGGAGTTAGAGAAAGATTATCAGATAACTGAATTCTTCTTAATAAAGAATGCCCCTCACTAATAAAAGAAATTAAGAATCACAAGGGTTGTGAGTTCTTATATCTTTAACAGATACACCTCAATTATCTATATGATAAGTTGTTCATGTGATGAGTCAACTATCCAGATGAATATGAGGAACCAAATTTTGAGTTATGGTATATGACCATTACATCCTAAATGACATCCATGTGAACCATAAGGTATGACCTTGATGGTAGCACCCGTTGGATGAAATCCATAAGTGCAAATGAATCTTAAAGGTTAAGATACATGAATATCATTTTGAGAAGGATGATGTTTGTTGATTGTAACTTAAGGACTAAGGCATTTGGCATATGGATACTAAAACCGCATTCCTATGAGGAATAAAAAAAGGATGTGTACGTGACACAACCTATAAGGTTTATGAATCCACTAATGCAAATGAAGTCTATATGTTACAATGAACAAATCAATGTGATTGATTGAGCACAAGCAACTCAGAATTGGATCTTTACTTTGATGATATAGTCAAAGGGTTTGACTGATATGTCAAAGATAAAGAAGGGATATGTGATTTAGTGGGAGTGTATTCACATTCCACATGTTGATGTGAAATGGAAATGTTCTAGAATGGAAATCCAAAAGTGGAAATTATCTTTAAGGAAGATAGAGATGTTTCCTATGTAATAGGAATAGAGATCTATAGAGATAGTTCTTGAAAAATCTCTTGACCTGAAAAGAGATAGCATACATTGGCAATCTATACTGAAGTGTTCAGTGTACACAGATTCAGTGGGAGAAAACTTGTCCATGCTACATGGAGTTAGTATCCCAAGGCCAAGTGTCCAATTCTTATGAAGAATGTGAACACTAAGAATAGATATGGATCTATCATGTATGTAATCATCCCATTATCTTGCATGTATGGACATGGAAAGAATAAAATGCATTCATCATCTTGTATGTACGACATGACAATATGATGTGCTCATCCTGATAACTCGTATGTGGGACATGACAAGTGTATGTCTGTCTACTTCTAGTAAGGGTTACTGGAATACCATGAGAACTTGATAAGTACTTGTGAAGTACTAGTTCTATGGAGATAAAGAAGAGTTCGATGTAAAGAGTTACATTGATGCGAACTTCCGAAAGGACATAAAATTAATTGCAAAATATACATAGGATGTATAAAATGAAAGTTTGTTGATAATTGGAAGTGTTCCAATAAAGCCACTTAAAAGGAAATGTCGAGTATCTATGTGTTAGAAGAACAGCAGTAGATACTATATGGATCTGGAAGTTCATGAGATGAACTTATAGATATTCCACTCATTGATGACAAGTATGGAATCCTTGATCATGCAATGTGGCTAAATGTTAGCAAAGGAATACTAGATCGCATATTACGACAACTCCATCTCATACGTGTGACGTACAGTGAAGAGATGAGAGACATGAAATTTATACTGACTTTGGCAAGGTGTTTCCATTACTCACTATGATCGCACTAGAGCACAATAACATGTGGGACATGTTTGAAGATCACTATGAATATGATTCAATGGTGATTGGCTCGCAGTGCAAGTGGGAGTATGTTGGTATGTATGCCCTGAGAGCCAATAATGGGATGATTGGTGGGATGCATTAAGATTGATTTGATAAACCATAAAGGCAAGCTTCCAATTCTTTCTGGTTCAGTCATATGAGATAGTGATAGAACAGATTGAATGTCTACAGAATGACATTACTCAATGATGTATGCCTTCAGGTTGAGGACCTGAACGATGAGATCATACGGATGCTAAGAGTTTGTACATTCTTGTTATGTCCCTAGTCGAATGTCATTTTGGAAGGTAGATAGACAGCAATGACACACAAGACTAGATTGTGGTGTTGGTTGATACAGAATCTCATGAGTCATGATATAGTGATATCAAACCAAACACATAGGTACTTGTTAGAGAACAAGTGTACCAGACAGACCCACCGTGAGTTTGACACATGGAACCATGACATGGTAGTCACAGTCAGTACTCACAGTGATGGTGGTGAGTGTGATTCTTAGACCTGAAATCACTGCACTCAACACATGTCGTTGGGCACACTTTGACATCATCAAACGCAGTCCTGCAACATGGGTTGTTATAAAGGTGATGATTAGGTGGCTTTGACACATGGGGCTTTTGAGGGGTGAGTGATAGATATGGGATTTGTCCCTCCTGAGGGAGTTTGATGTCCATGGCCACTTGATGAGTAGGATTGATAAAGGCATGCACGCATGTGTGAATCAGTATGTGATATTGATGTCATACATATCTCTTCCAATCTACTCTGAGATCAAGAAAGTGAATGAACGTTGACAGGATGACTGTTCCATGCCTCGAGTTCATTCGGGATATCAGTGACAAAGGAATTATACATTCACTGTAACACCATTCACGAATTGTAGGATGAAAGTTGTTCTCTAACTTTCTACTTTCACTTAGGTAGCACTGATGTGTAACTAGGCACCGCTCTTTTCTTGTGAAGTCATAAGTGTTATAGACTTTCACTGCCAGCGTGAAATGGACCTGCAGGGTCACACACATAGGATTTAACATGGAAGAGGAGTTTTGTCCACAAGCAATGTTTAGATTGATTACTAAAGGAGTTTAGTAGTTCAATTAAACACTCAATTGATTGATAGCTCAATATCATAATGTTCAAGGTGTTGGACATGTCGATTGGAGTATTGGATTGATTGAAATCGCAATTGACTAATTCTACACAACATGCATTCCCAACCGATCGGCTCAAGTGTTGAACCGGTCGGCTGAGGTTGCTGAACCGGTCAGCTCAAGTGTTGAACCGATCGGCTCATGTACAGAGTGAAACGAGCGGTTCAAGTGTTGAACCGATCGATTCAACTGGTGCAACCGAGCAACTTGGGAAAATAGGATTGGTGAGAATTTTCCTTGCGTTTCACTTGCCCAATTTGATTGGAACAAGGATTGGTATTCAATACCAATTAGAAACAAAAGAAGGAAAGTCAATCGGGAACCGACCAGGACCACCAACTGACCGGTTCACTTGTGAACCGACCGGTTCACTTGTGAACCGACCAATCGGTTGAGGTGTCAACCGATCGGTTCAGGTTGCGAGTTGGTTGCTTTTTGTGGAAAATCTCGAACCCTTCTACTCCTGCTTTTAGTCCTGCATTTCCCGGGATAGAGAACCTTGTCCCATGACCCTCCTATATATAGGGGTATTGGGGGCTTCTCAAAGAGAAACTCAGTGCAACCAGTTGCTCAGCAAAGTTGTCGTTCTCTCTGGTTTTGGTAACCGAGAGAGAGCCCGAGCAAGTGCTTCCCGCAAAAGGGAGGTGCAACAAGGGAAGGACAACTACAGTTGCAATTGGAGCCAGGAGAGTGTGTTGGCGACTAGTACGTCAACAGGAGGGTGCGAATCCTTCCACTTCCTTATGGGACAAGGAGTGTGGAGTTCTAGGTGGTCTATGTGGACTACTTCATAGGCGGGAGGTTTTTGCCACTTAGGAGGACAACTGTCATCCGACAGTCCGGTAGGAGGAGGAGTCGTCAGTCCCGGTGCGACCAGGAGCTGCATAGACACCGTCCAAGACCGGAGTTGAAGACCGCGCATAACGCGAGGTATTGTCGCCAAGCAAGCCTTGGGACAAGGTATGATTCCACAAACCATCCTTTCCTATTATATATACGTTGACGCATTTCCTCGTGCTGGGTTTGGGGGAGAAATTTTTTTTTGTTTCCGCTGCCTTCTCTGTCTCCCCTAAAACCCAACAGCTTAGTGCTACTTAAACAAAGTGAAGGCTGCCTTAAGTTGTGCTTGAAATTACTTCAAGAAGGCTTCTTCAAAGGAGGTTGAAGGTACTTCTAGGTGAAGGCTATCTCAAGGTAGTGGATCTACTTCAAGGAAGTGAAGGTTGCTCCAAGTTTACTTGAGGTTACTTCAAGAAGGCTACTTCAAAGGAGGTTGGAGCTTCTTCTAGTTGAAGGCAATCTCAAGGTGGTGGAGCTACTTCTAGTTGGTGAAGGCTGCTCCAAGGATTTCTCGTGGTTACTACAAGATGGCTACTTCAAGGGGGTTTAGGCTACTTCAATGTGAAGGATACTTTGAGTGGAAGGTGATTGTATTTTATGTAACATCCTTATGAGGTAATAAAATAAATCACTTTCAAAATCCCAATTGAAAACAATTGGGTAGTAGACTAACAACCTTTGAATTCAAAGGTTGGAACCACTCTAAATTGAAGTGTCTTCCTTGTTTCCTCCTCCTTCTTTGGTTGAGTGTTTTAATTATTTCAATTATTTTTAAAGTTATTAAAAAGCTCTATTCACCCCCTCTAGAGAACCACCAAGAAAATATATCTAAAGAGGATCAACTTACTTGATTCCATTATTTCTAGGAATATGAAACTATTAAACATCACTTTCACCACTTTCTCGTCTCAAAACCCTAGTTCTTCTCTATCTCTCTCAATTTCTATTTCTTGTACACGAATTACATGTTATGGATGTTAATAGGGTGTTATATTGATCAAATCAATTAAGGTTCTTGTAATAATTGCAAACATGCCCTATATTATATTCTTTTATTCATACTGGTTGGTCATCTTAGTTGTCACTGATAAGAAACTCAGTTGAAACCACTCTCTAGATAAGTCAAGCATCATCAAAAGATTATAGAAGTTTAAAATAATTCCTTAAATATGGTTTCCAAGCTATAATTATAATTTCAAATCATTTGTATGTACAATAAAAAGATACAAATCAAATACTAGATTATCATATTTCAGCCAGAAAGCACAGATACTTGAATTTCTCCTGGGAAACTCGGTCGAAAAATTGGTAAATAAATATTCAAAATAATTCATATTTTGCAAGAACCCTTAAATTTGAGTTGTTTAAAAGATATCCAAATTTCAACTAAATCATAGTTTTAGATAAAATACTATATATCATTTATTACACCATCAAATTATGTATTCATATGTTGCCCAAGTCCAAATTTTAGCAACTAGGGTTTACACTTATCAAATCCTAATTATTCAAAATAAAAGCATGATTAAAGATTTTGATGAATGCATATGCATTCAATCGCCATCTTGGGTCCATTTCAACTCAATTCATTCGATCTCATCTCCTAAACCTCACAATTTGTATAAATTCTTAATCGATTCAATTATCAAGATTATTAACTAGGTTTGTATTAATTTATGCAAGACATGATGAGGTTCAACCATCAACTGGAACTCACCTCCACTCAAGATCCTCTCTCCCTTGGTATTGACCAAATAGTTTTGACCAAATGACCTCGACCCCGAACGGTCTCAGCCAGTCATCCATACGATCTCAAGACCATTTGGTGGCATACAGTTTCAAGACTGTTTGGAGGCATAAGTCTCAAGACCGTTTGGCGGCATATGGTCTCAAAATAATTTGGAGGTACACAGTCTCAAGACCGATAGTCCAGTCACCCATAAGATCATTTGGACACCAAGACCAATCAATTAAGTGAAGATCGTTGGGTGCACATTTGTAGACCGTGTGAATGATAGCATAACCAAGACCATTTGGAAGCCATGGGTGCAAGACCGTATGGACGTAATGGGTCTCCAAGACCGCTTGGCCATCAAACGGTCTCCAAGACCATTTGGATGTTAGTCAGTCTCCAAGGCCATTTGGATGATAGCAAGATCGTGCAAGCCTCATCTGTCCTCAAGATCGTATGGACTCAAGACTGATTGGATTCCACCGGTCCCCAAGATCATATGGAGGTTGAAACCGTTAAGACTCCAAACCGTTTGGATGAAAACTGGTTGGAGATGAAGACCATTTGAAGCCAGAACTCAAGACCGCTAGGACCACGAGAGAGATCAGAGGCTGAAGACTGATAGGAGTGCAAGACCGTTTGGACATCAAATGGTCTCCAAGACCATTTGGCCATCAAACAGTCTCCAAGACCGGTTGGAGGATACTAATCAAGATAGTTTGCACGAGAATACTCCAAATCATTTAAAGAGTTCACTACAAAAACATGAGGACCCAAACCCAAACCTATAAATAGGACCACAAGGGTCCTCATGGGGGCATCGATCTGGGGACGCCACCAGGCTACCCAAACGCAAGGATCGATCCAGCTCCGTCCACGCCATTTCCACTTCCCATGTTCCTCTTACTGTGAGTAAGGAGGCCAAGACGAGAAGGAAGGTGGAGAAGAAGATCTTCCTGGCCTGTGTTGGTGGTTCTTCCTCCTCATCCAAGATCCACCCTGACACGACGTAAGAGACCACATAATGTTCACTGAGCTGTGACTACCTTCTACATCATGCTCATGGAAAAATCTTCCCTCTCTTTTGTTCTTCTTGTTTCTCGCATCATGCGTAAGTAGTTCCTTTTCGCTAGGGTGCGGGGACTAGCCCTGCTGCCCATGCTTTCATGTCTTTTCATTTAACATTCCAAGGAAATGTATATAACTTTTCATTTCATTGTTAATCAATAATGTTTGTAGTTCGATTACCTGCTTGCTTTTATCTTATTCTTCCCTATGTTGTGAGAACTTCTATATGTGGGGTAGAATGTCGATTAATAAGGTTGACTCCCAAACTAGAAATAGAATGGGATTCCTTGAAGTCGTAAGTGTATGATCCGTGAGGGGATGATCCATCTAGCCTATGGTGACGCTTCTGTGGCCTAAATATCCCTCAAGGGGGCCACAACTTCAGTTGGATTTTGTATCTTCATTGTTAATCATTGATGTTTGCTTATAGATTAATCACCTACGTACTTGTTGATTAGCATAGTTGAGTCCTTGATGAGAACTTATGATAGGATTCCTTGGGGTCGTAAGTGTATGATCTGTGACGAGACAAGCCATCTAGCCTACGGTACTGCTTCTGTGGCCTAAACATCCCATAGGGAGGGCCTCAACCTCAGTTGGATGTTGTATCTTTTGAGCCGTAAGTATGTGATCTATATGGTGATGAGACATCTAATACCTAAGGTGATAGTTACGCAAACCTAATGCCTGTATGGGGGGTTTTGCAGCAACTGTATTTGAATAGTTAGATCTTGCCTGGATGTTATATGTTTGGATGAGTTTGTATGTGCAGTAGTGGTGAAACTCGAGACCACCCCAGTGATCCCATATCATTAATCTAGATCAACTTTAATTCTGCTCTTTACTTTCTTTCAATTAGTTTAATCAACCACAAACCAATCAATCGCTCTAAATATTAGTCTTACTTGAGCTAGATTCGACTAACGACGATTCTTAGAAACATTGTCTCTTGGGATTCGTTCCTTAACTATACTGTGATAAGACTCGTCCGCTTGCGGGTGGTATTATTGCACAAGGTTTTGGTAAAGCTCGGGGATTTCAACCCCAAGTGAATTTGTTACTGTGATAATATTCCACGTCAAATTCTGGCACCATTTCCGGGGATAACGGAATCAGTTAGTCAAATCTAGTTCTCTTGAGGCTAATCTAGGATTTTTATTTTTCTTTTGATAACTATTGATCATCCACTTGAAATTCATTTCTAATCCATCAATCTCACGTTTGAAAGATCTTTTCATCTCAGGTACTCCCAAAGCATAGTGTATGCACCGTTCAAATAGTCCTGGACTCTCTGCGAGCTTTGACCCCGAGATAGACAGAACCTTTCATCGTTAGAACAAAGAGAACCAAGAAAGAATGGCTCAAGAGGAGGAAATAGCCCAATGGGTAGATCAAGCCCTTGCTGCACAAAGAGATAGACTTATGCTAGAAGCCTGAGCTGCAGTTGAAACAGAGATCTGAGCAGCTCAAGCAACAACACAAGCAGCAGGACTGTAGAAGTACCTTAGAGAATTCTCCATTCCTAAAGTTGTTGACATTCATCACCCAGTACAACCTCCTCCCATCAATGCCCCAAACTTTGAGACACGATCATACTAGATCACCTTGCTTCAAAATATCCCATTCTATGGTAAACAAGGAGAAGATAGTCAGGAATATCTTCTGAGATTTATTGATCTATGTGCTATGACAAAGCAAAATGGAGTCTTAGACGATGCCATCCGACTCCGTCTCTTCAAATATTCTCTTGATGATAGATCTATAAGTTGGTACAAATCCTTGCAAAGTGAACCTATCACCACTTGGGAACTACTTCAAAATGTTTTTTTGGAAAATTCCTATCCTCCTTCTCTCACTTATGAAGTTAGGGGTCACATAACCATGTTCACTCAAGCCCCCGGAGAAACCCTTGCTGAGGCATGGGAAAGATATAAAGATCTTCTACGCAAGTGTCCACACCACGCCATTCCTAAGAATCAGCTTATCGAGATTTTCTATAGGGGTGTAGATGACGATATCAAGAGGTTTTTAGACTCCTCATTCGGAGGAAACTTCATGCCTCAGAGTTATGACATCGCATGGAGGGTTGTCACCCTTGGAGCTAAAAATCAAGCTAATTGGGGTAGGTATGTAGGCAAAGGAGTGTTAAAGGTTGCTATGGCTGAATTTATCCCAGAGTACAAGTCTATCACTGAAACCCTCAAACTCTTAGTTGTCAACAAAGATCATATAGAATCATCTCTTGTTGCATTTGGAAGAGGATGTTCACCCCCTCAACAATATGAACATATCAAGTCAGTTTCACTGCTCTGTGAAGCATGTAAATGTATTGATCATTCCACTTTAGCATATAATGTTCTCTACGATGTTGTTCTAAGAAATGCATGTGGCCAAGGAGATAATAGTCAAATGGAAAATCTTAATGTTGTCAACACCATCCCTTGTCAAGGATAATACAATCCAAATCAGAACAGGAACCATCCTAGTTTTCAATATGGAAATCCTTCGGGAGCAGTAAACTAACATCAACTTGGTCCAAACAATCAACAATGAGGCCCACCTGGATTCCAGTATAACCAACAACAAAATTTCAGGAATCAAGGAAACTTTAGGGGAAACTTTCAGAACAGGAACTACAACCAGTACCTGAACAACTCTCAATTATAGAATCTTAACCAAGTCCCTTACCAGAACAAACAACAAGGGCAACAACTCAGCCCCATTTCTCCTGATGACAAGTTGACAGCCATTGAAAATATGTTTCAATCACAACAAACTATGATAGCTAACCAGCAAGCCCATCAGAAGGCTATTGAATCGCAATTAGGTCAACTTGTAGCTAGTATGAAACCACCTACTGGAGCCTTTTCTAACCAACCAGAGAATAATCCTAAACATCATGAGTAGTTGAAGGATGTTATGACTCATTCTGGTAATGTATATCCTGACCCTCCTGCCAAGACATCGGTGGTTGTCATAGATAAACACAACTAGGTGAATGATCAAGTTAACGAAGAACATGAATCTATTCCAAAGAAGCAGTCAAGCAATGATAAGTCAGACAAAGAAAATTCTGTGAAACCTGCTACAGAAGAGGAATAAGTAACACTAGAACCTGATATCCCTATTTACAAGCCTCATATACCTTTCCCTTCTCATTTAAGGCAAACCAAGCTTGATACTTGTTTCAATAAGTTCAAGCAATGAAAAAGCTTCATGTTGATATACCCTTTTTGGATGCGCTGGCTGAAATACCAGCCTAGACAAAGTACTTAAAGTCACTCCTCACAAGAAATATATAACTGAAGAGTATGAGACAGTCAAGTTGGCCACTACCACTTGAGAAATCATCTAGAGTAAGATGCCAAAGAAAAAGAAATATCCAGGATCTTTTGGAATCTCTTGCCATATCGGTGATTCTTCATGTAAGAAAGGATTTGGCTGATCTTGGTGATAGCATTTCCATCATGCCACTCAACCATTGCAAGAGGCTAGGGTTTGCTGAACTTCTCCCAACCGGCATGACAATACAACTTGCAGATAACATTGTGACTCTACCTTTAGGAATCATTGAGGATGTCCCTGTCAAGGTAGGAAAAGATTCCTATGTTTCTTGTGACTTTGTCATAATGGACATAAAGGAAGACACTAGATACCCTCTCATATTTGGACATTTGTTCCTTGCCACTGCAAGAGCTCTGATTGATGTTGAGGTAGGAACCTTGCTGCTAAGACTAGGTCAAGAAACTATTGACTTTAAAGTTTTTGAAAGTATGTGAAGACCAAGCATGTAAGAAGAAGTATACTTGATTGAGTGTATAGAGAAGATGACACTGCTTATGTAAGAGGATTATGAACAAGATGATCCGTTAGAAGTGGCTCTAACAAACCCATCTGCTGATAACTCCATTGATGAACAAATAAAGGATTGTGTTCTCCACCTCGATACTACTGAAGAAGATCCTAAAGCCAAAATTGAGGAACTCAAAGCTGTGGATGTTACTAAAGAACCATGTGAAAAACCACAAGCTCCTAAAATGAAGCACTTAACTGAAGGATTGAAGTATATGTTTCTAGATGACCTCAAAGTCTGCCCAGTCATCATAAATTCTAATCTAACGGCAGAACAAGAAGATAAACTCTTGAAAGAATTAAAAGAAAGAAGAAAAGCCATAGGCTACAAGATGAGTGATCTCATCGGGGTCATTCAAGCACTGTGCATGCACAAAATCCCCATGATGGAATATCACAAGCCAACTTTTGAACACCAAATGAAACTTAATCTGAATATGAAAGAAGTTGTCTGCCTTGAAGTTATAAAGTTTCTCAAGACATGTATCATCTATCTGATCTTTAATTCACCATGGGTAAGCCCCGTGCATGTTGTCCCAAAGAAAGGTGGAACTACTATGATTCGAAATGAAGGAAATGAACTCATCCCCACTCGGACAGTCACATGGTGGAGGATGTGTATTGATTATAGGAAGTTGAACAAGGAGACTCAAAAGGATTATTTCCCAATGCCTTTTCTTGACCAAGTCTTAGAAAGATTGGCTCATCAAGAATATTTCTGTTATCTCGATGGTTACTCTGGATTCTATCAAATTCCTATACATCCAGATGACCAAGAGAAAACGACCTTTACTTTCCCATTTGGAACATATGCTTTTAGAAGAATTTCGTTCAGGCTTTGTAATGCGCCTACAACTTTCCAACATTGCATGGCAGCTATATTCGCTGGCCTCACTAAAACTATCATGGAAATTTTTATCGATGATTTTTCTGTATATGGAGATTCATACGACTCATGCCTGAAGCACCTCTCCCTTGTCCTTAAATGATGTGAAGAAGCACATCTTGTGTTAAATTGGGAGAAATGTCACTTTATGATAAAGGAAGGAATTGTCCCCGGCCATAGGGTCAGTAATCGAGGAATTGAAGTGGACAAGGCCAAAAATTGAAGTGATTTCCAAACTCTTTATCCCCACCAATGTAAGGGAGGTCTATGTGTTTCTAGGTCATGCAGGCTTTCACAGACGGTTTATAAAGGACTTCTCTAAGATAACCAAGTCGATGAAGAATTTGTTACTGAAGGATGCTGAGTTCAGTTTCAATGAAAAATGTGTTAAAAGTTTCAAAAATCTAAAGCAAGCTCTTACAACAACACCCATCATCAGATCTCCCAATTGGGATCACCCATTTGAAATTATGTGTGATGCCAGTGATTATGTTGTGGGTGCTATCTTAGGACAATGTATAGAAAAGAAACATTATGTGATCTACTATGCATCGAAAACCCTCGATGAAGCTCAAAGGAATTATGGAACTACCGAGAAAGAACTCCTGGAAGTCGTGTATGCCTTTGATGAGTTCAGATCCTACCTAATTGGTTCAAAAGTCATTGTCTACATGGATCATGTCGCTATCTGTTACATCCTAGCAAAGAAAGATGCTAAAACTAGGTTAATTAGATGGATTCTCCTCTTATAAGAATTTGATCTGGAGATAAGAGATAAGAAAGGTACAGAGAATATTGTAGCTGACCACCTCAGTCACATCCACACTCTAGATATCGAGAAGATCTCGATTAATGATTCTCTCCTAAACAACCAGCTTATGAAGGTCTCAGAAGTTGCGCCTTGGTACTCGAACTATGTGAACTACCTTGCTGCTGGTGTTATCCATCCCGAATGCACCAGAAATGCACTAAAGAAATTCATGCATGATGTGAAGCAATATCACTGATATGAGCCATACCTCTTCAAGCTCTGTGTTGACGATCTATACAGACAATGTATCACTGAGGAAGAAGCTCAGCTTATTTTAGAGCAATGTCACTCAGGCCCAGTTAGAGGCCATATGAGTTCCAAGAAAATTGCCTTGAAGATTTTGCAATGTGGATTCTTTTGGCCAACAATATCTAAAGATTCCTATGAATTTATTCTATCACGTGACAAATTTCAAAGAATAGGTAACATAACAAAGAGAGATGAGATGATGTTAAAGTTGTGGAAAGAAGTTGAGATATTTGATGTTTGGGGTGTGGACTACATGGGTCCATTCCCATCTTCAAATGGATTTTCCTACATCCCAGTGGCGGTGGATTACATCTCAAAATGGGTTGAAGTCATACCAACCGTCACTAGTGATTCGAAACCTGCCATCAAATTATTCAAGGATATTATTTTTCCCCATTTCGGAGTACCACACACCGTGATATCCGACGGAGGTTCCCATTTCTTGGAAAGAAGCTTTGAAGTATTGCTAAGGAAATATGGTGTAAGACATAAGGTAGCCTCGCTCTACCATCCACAAACTAGTGGATAGGTAGAGGTTTATAACTGTCAACTCAAGCCTATTTTGGGTACAGATAGTAGGTTACAATTGAAAAGATTGGTCAGTAAAAATAAATGATGCATTGTGGGCCTACCGAACCGCTTTTTAAACCCCCCTTGGAACCACAACTTTTTTTATTAATATATGGAAAGTCTTGCCACCTTCCGATTGAACTCAAACACAAAGCATGGTGGGCAATAAACAACTTAATTTTGATATGAAGAAAGCAGGCTAAACCATGATTCTGCAACTCCAAGAACTGGAAGAACTCTAGATGACAGCTTATGAGAATGCATGAATCCATAAAGAACGCACAAAACTTAGGCACAATGGCCATATGAAAATGAAGGATTTACAAGTAGGAGACCAAGTTCTTTTGTTCAACTCAAGACTAAGATTATTCCCAGGAAACTCCATTCTCACTGGACTGGACCTTACATTGTCAAGAGCATCTACCCACATGGTGCTTTCTCTTTATGGAATGAAAAATTAGGAAAATTTGTGGCAAATGGTCAACGTTTGAAGATTTATTTCACCACAATTGACACAGGCACAATTCACCACAATGAACTCAAGACCGATTGGATTCCATCAGTCCCCAATATCATCTGGAGGCCGAAACCGTTAAGACTCCAAACCATTTGGATGAAAACCAGTAGGATATGAAGACTGTTTGAATCTAAAACTCAAGACCGCTAGGACCACGAGACCGATTAGAGGCTGAAGACTGATAGGAGTGCAAGAATATTTGGACATCAAACGGTCTCCAAGACCGTTTGGCCATCAAACAGTCTCCAAGACCGGTTGGAGGATACTAATCAAGACGGTTTGGATGAGAATACTCCAAACCTTTTAAATAGTTCACAACAAAAATGTGAGGACCCAAACCCAAGCCTATAAATAGGACCACATGTGTCCTCATGGGGCATCGATCCAGGATGCCACCAGGTTGACCAAACGCAAGGCTCGATCCAGCTCTATCCATGCCATTTCCACTTCACATGTTCCTCTTGCGGTGAGCAAGGAGGCCAAGATGAGAAAGAAGGTGGAGAAGAAGATCTGCCTGGTCTGTCTTGGTGGTTCTTCCTCCTTGTCCAAGATCTGCCCTAACACGATGTAGGAGACCATATCATCTTCATAGAGCTATGACTACCTTCTGCATCATGCTCATAGCAGAATCTTCTCTCTCTCTTGTTCTTCTTGTTTCTTGCATCTTAAGTGAGTAGTTCCTTTTCATTGGGGTGTGGGGACTAGCCCCACTGTCCATGCTTTCATGTCTTTTCATTTAACATTCCAAGGCAATGTATATAACTTTTCATTTCGTTGTTAATCGATAATGTTTGTAGTTCGATTACCTACTTGCTTTTATCTTGTTCTTCCCTATGTTGTAAGAACTTCTATATGTGGGTTAGAATGTCGATTAATGAGGTTGACTCCCAAACTAGAAATAGAATGGGATTCCTTGAAGTTGTAAGTGCATGATCCGTGAGGGGATGAGCCATTTAGCCTACAGTTATGCTTTTGTGGCCTAAACATCCCTCAGGAAGGGTCACAACTTCAGTTGGATTTTGTATCTTCATTGTTAATCGTCAATGTTTGCTTGTAGATTAATCACCTACCTACTTTCTAATTAGCATGGTTGACTCCTTGATGAGAACTTCCGATAGGATTCCTTGGGGTCATAAGTGTATGATTCGTGAGGGGATGAGCCATCTAGCTACGGTGATGCTTATGTGGCCTAAACATCCCTTAGGGAGGGCCTCAACCTCAGTTGGATGTTGTATCTTCGCAGCCGTAAGTATGTGATCTGGATGGTGACGAGACATCTGATACCTAAGGTGATGCTTACACAAACCTAACACCCGTATGGGGGGTTTTATAGAAGCTCTATTTGAATAGTTAGATCTTGCTTGGATGTTATATGTTTGGATGAGTTTGCATGTGCACTGGTGGTGAAACCTGGGACCACCCTAGTGATCCCATATCATTAATCTAGATCAATTTTAATTCTGCTCTTTACTTTCTTGCAATTAGTTTAATCAACCACAAACCAATCAATCATTCTAAATATTAGTCTTACTTGAGATAGATTCGACAAACGACGATTCTTAAAAATATTGTCTCTTGGGATTCGATCCTTAACTATACTACGATATGACATGTCTGCTTGAGGGTGGTATTATTGCACAAGGTTTTGGTAAAGATCGGGGATTGAACCCTGAGTGAATTTGTTAGTGTGATAATATTCCACGTCAATTTTTTATTCAGTTTTAAATATCATAATTATACTACCATCATTATTCAAGCATAATCAATTATCAATCTACTAATATGCAATCATCTAAGTAAACCTTGATTAGATGGATAATTTTAAAATGGGTCATTACAAATTATCCCATCCTTTTAGGATTTCATCTCTAAATCCAAGAAAGATGTGGTGATCATATCTTATAATTTTTCATCTCTTTCAGCATCTTGTTAAATTGATTTTTAGTTTATAGTTCTCTCATATTACATCATTTTCTCACTTCTTGGATCTTTTACATTGGAATTTTGTTTTTACTGGAATTAAATGGATATTTCATCCATTGTCATGATCATATCCTTCTTTAAATTTTACAAAAACTTATTTCACAAATCTTGAAAATACATCACTTATCAAGATGTGATTTGCATCAACTTTCTTTTTCATTTTGCATTCAATTAGTGATAATGATTTATGATTCACTCTATTTTACCATCTGCATCCATTAGTTCTCTTTATAAAGAAGATCACTTAGAGGAAATCATTTTCATTTCTTATTTTTTTCTTATAGGTTTTAAATTCATACTCAGATTCAATTTTTTTGAATTATCTTCATGTTCTATTATATTCATTCATCTTTATCATGTGAAATTTCCATCTTGTCTTAGATTCCATGTGTGATTATATTATCCATTTTCTTTCACAATATTATCATTTTTATTACAAACATGCATCCAAAAGAAGTACGATCAACAATTCCATACTAGCTTATCTCAATACCCAAATACTTCATGAAAATATCTAGATATTGACCTCATTCAGTATGCATATCGTGCATGTGATGTTCAATATCCTCCAAATTATCATTCTACCCTAGATCCTTTTGTCCTTGCATACTCATTTAACCTGGATCAGATACCACATTGTTAGAACCTCTCCTTTGATCAACATAAATTCCAACCATTAGAGAGAAATCCTAAACGAAACTCAAATTATGAAACAAAACAACTAAATCTCAAAAAACATGATAAAAGTAGTATAGGAAAAACATTAGTAAAATTTGCTTTCTTTTCTTCATAAAACCATGTATCCAGTGCCACATCAACCACAACATATTCAGTCATCACAAATCATATTCAAATCCATTAAAAACTAGAATCAAATCATATGACTCGTATGCAATTCAATTTACATCATCTACTTCTACATGAAAGAACAAGTCAATCTACAATACATATCAAGAAAGAGAGAGTACATGAACATTCTAGTCTAGATTAATCTATTTACATATTCCTTTTCATGATCTCTCTGATGGATAGCATTATACCTAAACTACATTTTAAACACCCTCATGAGTCTCATATAGATCCCCAGTGAGTGGATGCCTACCACTAAAGCTAGGTACATGCATCATATCAAATTAAGTATGTTGAACTTTTAACGAACTTTCACCAAAAAAAATAATAGATAGTTCTAGCGTTTGATCAAATCTAGTTTAAGACAATCATCTAATTAATGAATATTGTATTCACTTATGGAAATAAAAATTTGAAACATCATTAAGAGAGTGTCTACGAATAGATAAATAGATTCTAAATACAATCTAATTGTAGGAGTAACAAGTCAAGATCTAAGAAAATGGAATCAATACATAAGAATAATATTATATTTGTGAGAGCCCACCAATCAGACCAGGAACATATCCTACAATCCTAAAGCTAAAGTACACATAAGACATGTCTACAAAATAGGACTATTCAAATGATAAATAATTCTCAATCATATTCATAGTGGGTATTAAATACCAACATCAACCACATGTCAACCTTTAAGATCAGGTTCTAAAATAGATAAATAAGAATATGGATACATATTATCTTTATGAAAGATTGATTAACTTGCACACAAAGAACATATTAAAAAATAATAGGTGTATCAACTAGCAATAAAAGGAATGTCACAAACATTCATCTCATATTCTGTCATCTTTTATTCATTTGTTGTGAAACGACTTGGCGTGTGCATCACCAAGTAGAAGTCACCACTCATGATTCTCATGTCAATGACTTATCGTCACTATCTTTAGGTTTAACCTGTCACCCTAAGATATCAATAACAGATCTTGGTCCACCATAAGGTTCCAAAAGAGACTCATGTCATCATATCAAGTACATGAGATAGGAAAAAACATAACAACAAATCAAAATGCCACATACTATCATATTTCAAATGTTTCATAGTTTTCATTTCATCAGATTTTATTCCTCATGCATACAGACTATCACCGATGAGGGTTTACGGTCACAATCACACCATAAAAATCATCCCTAAATCTTGGTGTCTAACCTTCAAGGTCTAGATCCCCAGTCCAAAAATCCTTCTCGTAGTACTCTAATTACTACAAGGAGATCCCTTTCAATTCCCCAGTGTGGTGGTCAGGAGAAACTCATGGTGTTTACGGAACTCAACTAGATGTGTCATCATTTCACTCATTATTAATCACTCTTCACTTATCATGAAGAAATTTCATATAATCATATATCATATGTAGATTATTGTGCAATTAGAATGACATAAAGCAATTAGGGTTAACAAGAAATATAAGCATCATATCAAGAACTAAAACAATCTATGATTTACAAAATTTATGTTTCTTTCTCATTTTTTCATCATTTCATATAATTTATCATCAATGGGCTATCATCTCGAGACATGATCTCATCATGCAACATTAACCCTTAACATGGTTCCCCAAATGTAACCAATGCATGTTATTGCAATCTCAACATATATCTTATCATTTCATTCCATAGCATAGTTCTCAATAGATATGCAAAGAGACACTAGAAATAGCAACAATATGGGAACATAAACCATCTTATGTAACCCATCATGTTTATAACATGTTTTTCAGACAACATATATATACTCCATCCAAATTAAATAGATGTAATTACCTTTTAAGAATAAATGTGAATAGCACACTTAATTATCCTCTTCATTAAGCATTGGTCAGTTAGGATTATTAATCAACTCATTTTTTATTCTCATTTGAAATCCATCTGAATAAGCACAATACAAGTATACTAATAAACAATTACAATCCCAGAACACAAACTTGTAAATTAATTCACATTCTTGAACCTCATCTTGTAACTGATTTGAGTTATGCTTATATGCATTCCATAATCCTCATTTGAGACCAATATCTATCACATTACATAGGTCATCACTTCAGGGTTAGAGTTATGGTCTTAGATGCATCTACTAGTTTTCATCATTTTCCTTTCATTTCATATTCTTTAGTCTCAACTTCTTTCATTTCATTTTCTCTACTACTCTTGTAATAAATCATTCTAAATTTACTTATGCACAAAGTTTCTCTCTTAGAGAATCATGTACAGTATGATTTTATTGTATTCCATTCATTTTAGGTCAACCCAGATATATCTAAAGTGAATAGATAAAAGACTCTCTCACACTTATTTATTAGTATTTTTTCATTACATATAATTAGAAGTCACATCACCTTGGTCCATTTCTTATTTGACATCTAGATACATGTAGAAAGAGCCATTTCACTCATAACAAAATTTTTAGTAAATAAAAGCAATATTTATATTCTTTATAAAGTCTTAAATTAGAAGATACCATGTATTAGGATTACTTCTTTTTGCCTCTAAACCTCTAATAATCTTCTCAATTCATTATTATTTAACTTAAATAAAAGTCTTGCATTCATGCAAGATTTACTCTTTTTTCCATATATTATAGTCAGATAGATGCATTAGATTTATGTCATCTTTATAAGACTCATTATCTTCGAATGAATTAATAATATCTTTAATTAAACATTTCATCATATTCACAAGATGATATACAACTTTGTGCTTTATCTCTAATACTCGACTCAACATTGAGTTTTAAGGGTTTTCAAGAGGTAGGCATAGTTCAATACGTGATATGAGTCATATTTTTCAATAATGTCATCATATTGTACAAGTTTGCATTGAGTCTACTCAAGACACATCGAAATCCTAGTTTCCATACAACATAATCAACCAGTCATTAACAAGCTTATAGTGATTCATTGACTCATTTGAGTCCATCCCTCAATATCGACCCTAGATATGGATTTCCTCCAAATAAAACTTTCATATATTGATCCTTAAGTACATAAAATATTCAATTCAAGTAAGGATTCAAAATTCCAATTGAGAAACTCATTCTTATTGAGTTCAAATATTATTATATACATGTCAACTAAATTTCCAAGCATATCACACATTACATTGGCCTGATTTTTAAGAAGAATTGTTGTAAAATGATATTGTTGTCTATGCATAATATATTACATGTAAACTTAATCAATATAGTAAAAACTAAATAAATGAAAACCCAAGATAAAGAATCCAAATCAGTACCATTTGTTTCCCTTAAAATCTTTCCAATTGGTCACCCAGTTGCATACAAATACAAACTAGAATTTGGATTAATTTAACTAGATAGAATTAGGCTTTCCGCATAGTACTGGATCTTAAGAGGTAGATAATAACACACCTCGGGTTTCAAATACCTTAAAAACATCATTTACAATCTGAATTTCTAGAATTTAATCAAGGTTATAGGAATTGAATTCATTTCTTCATCCTCTCAACTCAAAAATCCTAGAAAAGGAGAATAGGAAAGAAAAAAGAGAAAACATGGTGATTTACTACATATTCGGTTCAAACCAATAGAGGGACAATATCAATACATGTGATAGAATAATCACCAAAAGAAGATATCTAAAGAGGACCAACTTAGTTGATTCCATCACTTCTAGGAAGATGAAACCCTAGTTCATCACTTCCACCACTTTCTCCTATCAAAACCTTATCTCTCCTCTCTCCCTATCAAGTTTCATCTCTTGGGTAGAAACCACAAATTATGGAATCTATTAGGGTGTTAGGTTGACATACATATCAATTAAGATGCTTATGAAAATTGCATAGCCCTTCATTGAAGTTTCATTTGTTCAAATTGGTTGGTCAGCTGAGTTGTTATTGATAAAAAAGCTCAACCAACACCACCCTCTAGATCAGTCTAATATCATCTAAAAATTTAATAAATTTAAGCTAATTTCCTAAATGGAGTTTACAAGATACACTTCAAATTATTTCTCATTTTGAGGCACCAATAAAAATATACAAATCAAGTACTAGTCTATTATCTATCAACCACTTCTTGGATATTTTACATTGAAATTTTGAATTTACATCATCTACATATTCAGTCACCACAAATCATATTCAAACCCATCAAACCATAATCAAATCTTATTTCTATCATCCATTTAATTTACATTATCTACATTCTTATGAAAGGAAAAGTCGATCTACAACACATCTAGGGAAAGAGAGAGTGCATGAAAATTCTAGTCAAGATTAATAAATTAACATATTCTTGATCACAACCTCTCCGTTGGATAGAATTATACCTAAAAAACATTTGAAACAACCTCATGAGACTCATATAGAGCTCTAGTGACTTATTACTTTCCACTCAAGCTATGTACATGCATCAACATCAGAATATGTATATTGAACTTATAACAAACATGCATTGAAAAGTTTGATAGATAGTTCTATCATTTGATCAAATCCAATATAAGACAATAATATAATTAATTAGATATGGTATCCACTTAGGACAATAAAAATGTATAACATCTTTAAGATCATGTCTATAAATAGATTAGTAGATACTAAATATTTCAAAATGACAATCTGATTGTAGGAGAAACAAGCCAAGATCTCAGAAAATAGAATCAATACATAAGAATAAAATTATATTTGTGACACTCCACCAGTCCAGCCAGGAACATATCATGCATCCCTAAAGATAAAGTATACATAAGACATGTCTACCAAATAGGACTATTAAAATGAGAAATAATTCACAATCATATTTGAATTGGATATTAAATCTCATCAATAACCACTAGTCAATCTTTAAGAATGGGTTTTAAAATAGACAATTAAGAATATGGAAGTCGATTACCTTTATAAATGATTGATTAATTTCCACTACAAGAAGTATATTCAACATTAGCAGGTGTATCATCTAGTAGGAAAAGGCATGTAACAAACATTCAACACATATTCTACATGGCTTGTCATCTTTTATTCAATTCCCTAAAATTGCTTGCCTTGTACTTCTCTAAGTAGAAATCACCACCCTTGATTCTCATGTCACGACTTCCTGTCACTATCTTGGGGTTCAGATGGCCACACGAAGGCATCAATAACAGACTCAAGGTCACCAACCTAAAGAGGCTCATGTCCTCATCTTGGCTACATGAGATAGGAACAAACATAACAACATATCAAAATATCACATATCATCGAATTTCACATGTTTCACAATTTTCATTTCAGAAAAGTTTATTCCTCATGGATATAGACAATCACAATAGAGGGTTTACGGCTAGAATCACACATAAATCCCTAAATATTGGTGGTCTAACTTTCAAGGTATAGATCCACACTCCATAGATCCTTCTCATAATACTCTAATTACTACAAGAAGATCTGCTTCATTTCCCCAGTGTCGAATTTGAGGGAAATTCACGGTGTTCAGGGCACCAAATGGGATGTGTCATCATTTTACTTGTTATTAATCCCTTTTTACTCAACTTACAGAAATTTTATTTCATCATATATCATATGTGTACATTATAGTGCAACTAAGTGAAGAATTAAAACAATATATGATTTAACAAGAAAGACAAGCATTATGTAAAGAATTAAAACAATCTATGATTTACAACATTCATGTTTCTTTCCCTTTTCCGCATCATTTCATATAATTTATACTATGTGGACTATCTACCCAAGACATCATCTCATCATCCATCATTCACCCTAAATAGGATTCCTCAAATGTAACAAATGCATGTTAATTTAATCTCAATATATTCCTTATCAATTCATACAATATCATAGATCCCAAACAAAATGCATAGATACACTAGATATATGCATATAGACCATCTTATGTCATCCATCATGTTCACAATGGATTTGTCATACAATATATATGTATTCAATCTGAAATCAATAGATGTAATTAAAATTCAATCATAAACGTGCATAACACACTTAATTATCTTCTTCTATTATTTAGAATTCTTCAGTTAGAGTTACTAATCAACACATTTTTATTCTCATTTGAATTCCAACGTAATAAACCGTTCTTAGATTACATTATACTAACAATCAATTACAAATTTTGAACACATTCTCATACATAAATTCACATTCTTGAACCTGTTCTTCTAATTATTATAAAGCATACTTATATGCATTCCTTAATCCCTCATTTGAGATTATTATTCATTAACATTCCAAAGGTCATCATTTTAGGGTTAGAGTTAGGTTCTTAGATGCATCTACTAGTTTTCATCATTTACTTTCATTTCATACTCATTAGTCTCAAGTTCTTTTATTTATTATTCCCTAGTACTCTTGTAATAATTCATTCTAAATTTACTTATGCATAAATCTCTCTCATTGAAATCCTTTATAGTGAGATTTAGTGTATTCCATTCATTTAGGTCAAACTAAATATACTTAAAGTAAAAAGATAAAAGAATCGCTTATACTTATTTTATTAGTATTTATTTCATAACATATCACATTTCGTGTCACTTTTTTTCATTTTTATTTTGCATCTAGTTACATGTACCAAGTCATTTGACTCCTAATGGCATTTTGGTAAATAAAATCAATCCTTGTGTTCTTTATAAAACTCTCAAATTAGAAGATACCATTGATTAGTTTTATTTCTTCTTGTCTATAAACCTCTAATCATCTTCTCATTCATGTAGAGTTTACTCATTATTCCATATATTATACTATAGATAGATAGATTAGGTTTAGATCATCACATTGAGTATTTCATAACATTCTTCACTGAAATAATAATACCTTCGATTGAGCATTTCATCACATTTATAAAACTATATACAGCTTTAGGCTTTGTCTCTCATACTGTACTAAATTCAAAATATTAGGGATTTTAAGAGATATGTTTAGTTCAATGCATCATAAGAATCATAAGTAATGTCATCAGGGTCTACATAGGTTCTATTAAAGACACATTGAAACCCCAGTTTCAGTTCTCCACAATCAATCTTTCATTTACAAACTTATAATGATTCATTGACTCATTTGAGTTGATCCCTCAACCTTAATCCTAGACATGGATTTACTCCATATTAAACCCTCGTATATTGATTCTCATGTTCATAACATATTGAATTCAAATAAGGATTCAAAATTTCCATTGATCAACTCATGCTTATTGAGTTCAAGCTCAATTACATACATGTCAATAAATTTCCAAGCATATCGTCCATTATTGAACTCAAATAAGGATTGAAAATCATTAGCATTTGTTTCCCTACCAATTTTCCCAATTGGTTTCCTGATTGCATACAAATACAAACAAAAGTATAGATTATTTATCTAGATATGGTTAGTCTTTCCACATAATTATAGATATTAAAAGGGATAGAAGCATTCACCTCAGGTTCCAAGCACCTTAAAAGAGTCTTCATTTCTTCCTCCTTACAACTTGAAATCTAGAAAAGGATAATAGGAGAAGAAGAAAGAGAAAACATGGTGATTTACTATATATTTGGCTCAAATAAAGGGAGGTACGAAATCTATACACGTGAGAGAATAATCACCACAAAGTGATACCTAAAGAGTACCAACTTACTTGATTCCATCATTAAAGGAAAATGAAACCCTAGATAATCACTTCCACCACTTTATTCTATCAATACCCTAGCTCTCCTCTCTCTCTCAATTTTTGTTTCTTGGATAGAATCCCCAAATTATGAAAGCTACTAGGGTGTTATGTTGATCATAGAGATCAATTAAGGTGCTTTTAACAATTTCAAGCAAGCCATTCATTACATATATTTATTTAGACTGGTTGCTTGGTTGAGTTATCACTGATAAGAAAATTGACCAACACCACTCTCTGAATCAGTCAAACATCATAAAAAATTATTCGAATTTAACCTAATATCTTAAATGGAGTTTGAAATCTACAATTAAAATTTTAGCTCATTTTTAGGTACCAATAATAACATCAAAATAAAATACTAGACTGTTATATTTTAGGCAGAAAGCATGGTCGACTGAGTTTTTCCTAGAGAAACTTGGTCGACAAATAGGTAAGAAAATATTCAAAAATTCTGGTATTTTTAAAGAACACTTAAATTTGAGTTTTCCAAACCATAGCCAAATTTTAATTAAATCTTAGTTGTAGATAGAATAATGATGATCATTTAATACACCATTATATTTATCAAAGTATGTATTCATATTACACCAAAACCCTAATTTTGGCAACACGGGTTTACACTTATCAAACCCTAATTATTCCAAATAAAAGCAAGACATATTTTTTATTAGGTGTAAAATAGCATGATTATACTATCATCGTCGATCAAATGTAAGAAATAATCAATCTACTAAGCATGAAATCATCCAAGTAAACTCGAATTAGATGGCTAAATTGTAAATAGATCCTTACAAAAACCTTACTGAACAAGCACAACACTTTGCCCATTGATTCATTGAGGTGATTCCCAGTAGTGTACAAGCAACTCACTTAAACATTGAAGAAAAGAACATCATTCACGCCTACAAAATATGAGGTTAACAAAACACTTGGGAAGATCGAACCACACAAATCCCCATGGCCAAATGTGACTGGTGCAATTTTTGTAGAAAAATTTAAAGCAAATCAGTCACTCTCTATTCAACAAAATTTATTATCTATAATATAAGAATAATTATTTACAACATGACCATTACACAATTATCCACATTCCCATTAGTAAGAGTTTATATTCTAATAATAATGTAAGAACATTGCTTTTAAAATATGTGCCTTAAGAACATGTCTAAATTGTTAATTCAAAGGATTAGAATGTTTCCTCGCATATAGATTTTGTCTTAACAAATTGCATCTATATATGGACAAAAGCATCAAATAATAAATTTTGATTTAGGAGATTATCCATAATATTAGGATAGATGTGACTAAAAAACATGGACATTGAAGTTGATCTAGGAATGGACTATTGCAATATGTCATGTATGTTCACACTCAACAACATACAACAAGTAGATTGGTTGGAGCCCTTGATAAGATACATGACGAACACAATTTCTAAAGGGAAAATAATAACTCTAGAGAATGCAAAGTTACTATTAGCTCACTTTTTGACAAAAGGGCATTATCTAGATACTAATGAGAAGACAGTCCTGCTAACATGATTCATGTGTCTTGAGCATAAATAGACAACACTCCATTTAGACCTAGATATATTGAGTTCTCTCTTAGGCCATGAACTTGTTGTGAGAAAGTAAGGTTTGGTGGTTAAATGGATTGGTACCATGTATAGTCATGGGTTAAGAGTCAAGAAAATCATGAGGTGTATAAGGTTTGGTTTCTTTTAAGGTCATAGTATAGGAACATGGTGATATTATTTATATCATATTATAGGACTATGGTGCTCTATTTTAAGGTCAACTTCCATGAGTATTGAGGAATCAATGAATGACAGTATGGGATAGTTTAAGGTCATAGGTCTAGAACCATTTAGGTATTTCAATGAATAAAAAAGTGGACCTTTGTAAGTCTTGGTCCAAGAACCCCTTGGATGTGGTAGGTGGAGTTAGACCATCATGCTACAAGATGTAATTTTGTTTAGTTGGAGGATCCTTTGGATCAAAATGGATTTGTATGCATAATGAATGATACGAAAATTAACTTGGTTTAGATTTTTTTTCCAAAATTTGTGTATTAAGAACCTTATAGTGTAATTTATCGGATATGAATTGAGATTGCTAAATTTGTGGTTTTTATATCAAATCTCAACAAATTAGGTTTTCATATTAGCATGGACCAAGTCATGGTGTACATGAGTTTGTGCATGTAGTATAGGTGTGTTTCATAAGAATGGGTGTGGGATAATGCGTTCTTTGATGTATAGCCTAAAAATGAAGCATGTGTTTGTATGCAGCCAAGCTAGATCTAGTGTTTATGTTATAGCACATATGTTTTTGGTATGGTTGTATTATAAGGCAATGTATTGATGCCTAACCAAGTCAAGAAAGGGGTTCTATTTACTACATAGAATGACTCACAATTTAAGAAACATTTCATGTGGTCCCAAGATAATTAGTAAAGGAACTACCCTAGTTATGTGACTATATTTATTTTCATGGAGAAATATTTTTTCATGAGGTTATTCGTAGAACCTATGCTTCAAACTGAAACAATTTCCCAAAATGGATTCCTTGAATTGGGTTTCCTATCATCATAGCCTTGATAATCGGTTGGTAGGGCACCCAAGTAGGATTTCTTCAAGGTATTATGAGTTTTGGTAGCCTTTTGGCATGGTATTAAGTTACTTTAGTAAGGAAGTTTGTTGAGTGGATGAGGATTTGTAGCCTTTTATTCTATAAATAATGTCTTAATGCCAAAGTTACAAGTCATGCCTTCCTTGATGGCATCCTGGAAGAATTCATATTTTGGACTGACTTGGGGTATCTTGATCATCAAGATATTATGGATGTGAGTGAATTTTGATAATCTCTATGCATGTATCACCAGTCTATTAAGATTTGTAAATGTTATGTCACAAGTGATGAGACCAAATTTGGATAGGATTTTAGTGTAGATTGGGCCAAAAAAAATTTGAATGGATCTCATATTATAAAATATTTTTAGGAACAATTTGAACATCCTTCTAGTGCAAAGTAAGCTACCCAAAAGATGGAAGTTAGGAACTCAAGAAGATTTATTGGTTGGATCAATTTTTCACTCCAACATCATGGTATCTGTGTAAAATTGAGAAGTTCCATTGAATCATGTCTAGATTATGTTAGCCTAATAATGTGGTTAGACTATGTGAATATTGGGATATTGTTTTATGTGATTTTGGCTGGCAAATAACATGGTGTAGGATATGAGACTTGGGATTTGATATATCTTATGTAGTTTTTTAGATTGGATGTGGGATATTGTTCATCTTCATATGCATGATTGATGAACTTGAGAATATTAGTAGGAATCAAAAAAACCATGTTGGGAAATATCAAATAACAATTTCAAAAGTGTAGGCTAGAAGCTAAAGCTTTACTCATTCAACCCTTGAGTTTAGATGTGATTTATGTCCTCACTTGAACAAGACCTTTATAAAAGGTGTAGGTCATTGTATTCACTGTGTCATGATAGTACTCACCTAAGGTAACTTGGTTTCTTCTTAATTGAGTACCACTCTCAATAGACCTAACAACCACATTAGTTCTAGGATAGGGGTTATTCTTCAATCTGATGTCCATCATTATGTCTCACCCATATGTTTCATAACACCTATTAGTTATATTTCTTGAGATCCATCATATGATGACTATAAAATGGATATCTATACTTAAATAATTTCTAAGTAAAAGTCTATTCCACTTATTATGTTTATTTAGTATTAAGATAATGAATAAACAAAATGATGCCATAAGAATGTTATGACTCGATCACATATGGTTCAAATTGAGGATCTTAAAATATAATATTTAGATTAAGGTTTTTCATTCTTGTTATGTCCCTAGTCTATTAATATTGTGGATAGTATAGGACATCAATAGTGCACAAGACTAATTGTAGCATGTAATGTAAGTGATGACCAAGTCTCTTTAGTCATGATTTTAGATATCAAATCAGATGCATGGGTACTTGTTAAAGAACAACTTGTACCAGACAGAATCACCCTGAGATGGACACATGAAAGTCATGTAATGACATGTCAGAGTCATATATCAATGTGGCAATGGTGACTATGATCATCAAACTAAAGTCACTACAACAACACATTTTATTATGTGTACTTTGACACTAACACAACTTGCTCTGATTTATGAGCTGGAAAAAAGTAACTGGTTGGGTACAATGTGACACATGGGACATGTAATGAGTGGCCTAGATGCAATTTATCCTCCTTTAGGTTAATATCCACATCCACATGATAAGCTAGACTATGAAATGCATGTCTGTGATCATGTGAGTCAATATATGATGTTTATCTCAGATTATCTTGAATCATCTTTTCCAGATCAAGGAACATAGATTGAATGATTAAGAGGATTGCATTCCATGTATGGAGTTCAATCTGGATATGGGTGTCAAAGGGATTATATGTTAATAAAAATGGTCACTTTATAGGTTTTAGTTGTTCTCCAACTCATTCCTATTACTTTTTTTTGGAAATAGGTAAATAGTATTGCCAAAATGTGTAGCAGAGCTACCCGTCACACATTACAACTTTGAGCATACTTACATACAAAGCAGGTCACACAAGCCAGGGTGTAACTATACAAAAAGCCCCAATACTTTCTAGCTAGTGGTGAGCTTCCTTTGGAAATGTCTTTTCTAGCTCTAACCACGTTTCTAATGTCTATACACATCTTATGAATGAGGTCTGATTCAGTAGCCCTACTACTACCATGGGCTCTTTTGTTTCTCTCCTCCCATATGGTGTAACAAAAAAGGGTAATGCACAGTCCAGAAAATCCTATTTTGTATTTGGATTTGTTTGAGACATCAAAATACTTGAAGGTATCTTCAAAACACATATGGTTGTTGGCATTCCAACCATTTTTAAGGAAAATCATTCTCCATAAGTACATAGAGTAGCTGCGGGCCTTAAATAGATGATCGTGATCCTCCACTTCTCTTTCACAGAGACAGAAGTTAGTGTTGACTTGCAAGCCCCATATGCGCATCCTATATTTAGTTGTTAGCTTCTTCAAGATGGCTTTGTAGGTTGTTGTACTCCACTTTGGTATGTGAAAGGGTCCCCAAAGTGTTTTAAGCCAGTAGAAACATGATCCTTCGACCGAGTTGATCCATTGTGTGATGTGTAGATCTTTTAACACCATCAAACCTTCGTCATAAACTTCATAGAAGTTTTGCACCTTCTCCCAGCTGTAGCACATATGCCTCCATACTCTTGATTGTTGTGTGGTCATAGAAGGTATAAAGCCATACCTAAGCCTCATCCAGCTCATCCACACATTGTCTATATCTCTCAAAAATCTATCCAGCCTTTTCATTATGCAATTGTCCACAATGTCCTTGGGGTGTTTGATGTTCAGCCCCCCTTTCTGAAAGGGTTCATGAATCACATCCCAAGCCACATTATGGTGCTTACCTCCCCAAACAAAATTTGTTGTTATGGATTTCATCCTGTCCACCACTGGGTTTGGTATCTCACAAACGTCCCCCCCAAATATAATCATGCTTTGGATGACCGATCTTACAAGGACTAACCTCCCAGCCATGGAGATTTTGATCCCACTCCACTGTTCCACCTTTGTTCTAATGCCATCAAGGCATGCCATGAAGTCTTTAGTATCTCCTTTCCCTCCTGCAATAGGTTACCCAAGGTACCTCATAGGGAACTCTCCACCTTTCATACCTATTGCCATTTTCAACATACCTCTTCTGCTATCACAAGATCTAGAGCAGTAGATTTTTTATTTTATATGGCTGATGTAGAGCCCAGTCATCTTGCCAAACTGGATAAGACCTCTTTTCAATTCGTGTAGTCTTTTCGCATTCCCCATCGAGAATAGCATCACATCATCCGCGAAGATTAAATGGGATAAGACTTTTATACCATTGGTGTGGAAAGTCTTAATAGCACCATTCTCCTCCACCATATGTAGCATATTAGTGAGGCCTTCCATAACCAGAGTGAATAGGAGGGGGGACATGGGGCCACCCTGTCTCAACCCATTGCTAGCCTCCGGTGAGCCATTGATCAAGATAGAGAAGGAGGTAGTTTGTATGCATTCTTTAATCAGATTTGTCCATCTAGGGTCAAAACCCATTTTGTTCATCACTCTACATAAAAAAATCCCATCTTACATGGTCATATGCTTTAGTTAAGTTGACCTTCATGCAAGCTTTAGTCGTCTCACGCTTGATGTTGAAGCCCACCATGAACTCGGCCGCCAAAAGGGTGTTGTCCGCAATCTGTCTACCTTGGATGAATGCACTTTGTTCTTTTGAGATGATCTTTGGTAAGATAGCCTTCAGTCTACCTGCAATAAGCTTGGCAATAATTTTATATAGGATCCCACATCAAGCTATGGGTCTAAAGTCATTCATATCGGTATCTTCCTTCTTCTTCGATATGAGTTTGCTTGTGTGGCTAGACACCAATCATTGCTTGTGTTTCTTTGAACATCATTAATAATGTGACTAGGAACCTAGAAGGTCACACACATAAGGGAATTAAAGTTCAAAATCAAACATATAATTAAAATGGTTCTTAATCATAAACATGTTGATTACCCTATGGTTTGGTAACCAATATGTTTGATTGATCGATCATATTGATTGGGTCAATATATGAATTGATTGTTTATTAATTGATTGAGATCTCAATTGGAGGCATGTGATCGGGTGATCAGGCCAACTAATTGGCTGATCATAATGTTACCATGAATGATTAAAATTAGAAAATAAGTTAGATCTTGATCAGGACTGTTGTTATTGGTCAATCAACTAATGTGATTGGTCGATTTTGAGTTATAGTCAGGAAACTAAAAGACGTGATCCGTTGAACACAAATCCAATTCAAGTTTTCCACTTTACACTTTGTTTGTTTTAATATTAGGAAAAAGATCAAAATTATTTTTTTCCAAGACCATGACTCTTCTATGTAAAGATGGAACGTCCCATAGGGTTAGACGAATATTTTGAGAAAACTTGTGAGACAAGTCGGTCGTTGAACTCTCTCTTAGCGAGTAAGTCACCATAACGATTGTTGCCTAAGTTAGGATAAGAAAGGGAGTTCCGACACTCCTAGAACGTCAACAACTCCTATTCCTCTTTGACTTGGTGACCCTGGCGGTACACCACATTCTCATTTTTCCACTTGAACAAAAAAGAGTCCAAGACACACGTGTGAAGGATTGGGTAACACGTTTAGTTGATTCTTGGTGCCCAATCTGGATCTTCTTCTTCTTATCTATCCAGACTTCTTGGTGGCAATTCTAGATCTAGATCTGGAGGATCAAGTTCTTCATCGACATAAGATGTGTCCACTTATTAGATAAGTGGTGTGTGCAAAGGTATCACCTTTATCCCATCTTATATATTTTGTTTACAATGTTTTACAGCTACGATGGAACCAACGGCTTGGGCAGAATAAAAGACTTGTATCCATGAACACCTAATATATTATATGATATGCATTACATATACCAATGTGATGCCTTGCAAATCAATGTCAGTTGATGAATGTGAATATAGCAATATCATCGTGATGTGATTTGAAACATGTAGTATCAATGTTTTGATTTTGATCAAACATCCTACAACACATATATGGCTTGCATGTCATATCTCTCTTTCTATTCATTCTCCATGTAATTTTAGTTATGTAGTTAGAATAATATTATGTTAAAATATCACTAATGGACAATGTTGGACAAGAGGAGATGATCAGAAGCCCACACTAAAGAGGATGGAACTTGGAGGATTTATGATCAAGACAAAGTGATAGATCAACAAGAACACTAGATCTGCCCAAATCAGGGACTTCTAATTGACAAATCAAATTGCTTAATCAGGTGATCAAGAACCCTAAAACATTAGGATTACATTTATATGTGAATCTCTTAGTTGTTTTTCTACAACATTTGTTGGCTCAAACTGTTATAATAGTTTCCATATCCATCTTTATTTCATGGGATTACTATAGTATATTATACATATGATAATGTATATGTAATGGTGATTGGAAACTATATATATATATATATATATATATATATATATATATCTTTAAATATAATATGCACTTCAAGTGCAATAAACATGAAAACCTTGTTTAAATAAGTGTGCGCTTGCCCAGCATGGAGCATTGTCAACCTCAAGGAAGTGGGATAATAAGTGTGGGCCTACCAAGTGGGTGATTCCTTATTGAAGGGGCTTTGGGTTGGACTTGAGTAGGTGATCTTAATTGGATTAAGTACCTAGGGGCATTAGATGGCACATAATTCATGTGATGAATTATTGACATGGAGTTGTGCAGTCATCTATCCATTAATTTCATATTATCCAATTGGTAATTTTTACCTACCTTAGTAATTAAGTAATAGGCGTCAACAATTGGCTGAGAAAAACTTGATCATTCTGGATCTTTGCTCACTAGATGATTTCTCGTTGTATTTTTCTAACTCACTGCAATCTTCTAAATTAGTAGTGAGGGATATTAATTTGAATGAAATCATGGGAGCATAATTAATTAAATTCAAAATTAATTTCGTTTATCAAATGAATTTTCAAGTCAATAAATTCGTGCAAAATATCATCTTTGTAGATCTATGGAGAACACAATCCATAATCCATTTTCACTATGATCCCTCCTCGAGAAAGAGAATATAAATGGGAATAACTTTGATGATTGGTTTAGGACATTGATAATTGTTTTCACACATGAATGCAATCTATATGTCCTTGATACAACAATACCCAATGAACCAACTACAAAAGCAACTAGAGATTAAAGGGATGCTTACAAGAAGCATTTGAAATTGCACGATGGATATGAAATGGTTGATGCTTTACTCCATGAATCATGATCTTCAGAAGCAACATGAGAGCATGCATGTCATTGAGATGATAACACATCTCACTAACACACATCAAGAACAAGCAAGGCAAGAGATGTATGATATTTCCATGGCCCTATTTAAGTGAAAAAGGGGTAAAATGTGATCCAATTGAACCTGATGTAATCATGTTAATTGGGTATGTGGAAAGTCTTTGTAGACTGAAATTTCCTTTAGGTCCAAAGTTGATTGTAGATGTGATCTTGTAATAATATTTATATTCATACAAGAAATTTGACATGTATTACAACATGAACAATTTTTATAATCCATTAACTAAGCTACTTGCCATGTTGAAAACTGATGAGGGACAAATGAAAGACAAGCCCCCTTCCATATTGATGGTCAGAAAAGAGAAAATAAATGGCAAAGGAAAAGCTATGGAAGGTTCTAAATCTAACCAAAAGTCTTTAGCACTTAAAGAAAAAGGATGGCTAAGGGAGGCAATTTTCACCATTATCACCAGGTTAGACATTGGAGGAGTAAAAATCACTCTCTACCTTGAGGAACCGAAGAACAAGAACAAACTGATAGAGATCTCCACTTCATGTATTTATGTTATGTAAATAAACTTATCTACTTCTTCATCATGGGTATTGGATATCGGACGTGGGTCTCACATATGCTCAAATATATAGGATCTCAAAAGAAGTAGACTGCTGAAAAAAGGGGAGGTGGAACTATGTATTGTAAATGGAGCAAGTTGCCACACTATAGTAGGAACATATTATTTATCTCTATCATGTGGGCTTGTAGTGGAGTAAGAAAATTGCTATTTTGTACTTTTTGTGAATAGAACATTATTTCTTTACCTTGTCTATACAAGAATGGCTTTGAGTTTCTATTAAAGATTTTCATATTTCCAATTTAAATATGATGTCTTTTATGAAAATTTCCTTATGTCTTATGATCTTTATTTATTAGATCTTGAGACAAATGTATATAACATAAATACCAAGAAGTTAAAACTCAATGACTGAAACAAAACATATCTTTTGAACTATCATCTAGGGAACATAAATGGGAAGCACATTTCTAGACTCCATAAAGATGGTTATATAGACTCTTTTGATTTTGAATCAATAGATATATGTGAATATTGTTTATCATGAAAGATGAGAAAAGCACATTTCAATGGGAACAATGATAGAGCGAGTGACCTATTAGGACTCATACATACTAATATGTGTAAGCCTTTTAGCACAAGTGCTTGAGGTGGATACCAGTACTTCATCACTTTTACTGATGGCTTTAGTAGATTTTGATATTTGTATATCATGAAAAACAAATTAGAATCCTTGAAAAGATCAAAGAGTTCATGAATGAAGTAAAAAATCAATTTGGCAACATAATTAAAACACTTCAATCATATTTTAAATCCACAGAGATATGTGAATCTTGTTTATTTAGCAAGATGACAAAAGCACCTTTCATTGGGAATTGTGACAAAGTGAGTGACATATTAGGACTCATACATAATGATGTTTTATACCATTTAGTACAAGTTCTAGAGGCGGATATAAATACTTCATCATTTTATTGATGACTTTAATAGATTTGGATATGTGTATCTTGTGAAACATGAATTAGAATCCTTCAAAAAGATCAAGGAGTCCATGAATGAAGTAAAAAATCAACTTAGAAACATAGTTAAAGCACTTAGTTCACCTTTGAGGTGGTGAATACATAAGCTAAGAGTTTAATTCTCTTCTAAGGGATTGTGGTATTGTATCACAATGGACTCCACCTAGAACACCACAGCATAATGGTGTGTTGAAAAGAAGGAATCACACCTTGTTGGACATGGTATGATAAATGAAGAGTTTGGATAATCTTCCACTTTACTTTTGGGGACATGCTATTGAAACCTCTAAGTTTATACTTAAGTGAGTACCTTCAAAATCCATTGAAAAGACACCATCTGAGATATGTAATGGGAAACGTCTGAATATGTCTTTTAGAAAGTTTGGATATGTGAAGCTTATGCCAAGAAGATATCCTACAAAAATATTGGACCATATTTGAATAAATGTATCTTTGTTATGTACCCTAATAAAACTAAGGGTTACTACTTCAATGTCCATCTGAAAAAAATGTTTTTGTTGCCAAAAATTTTGTATTCCTTGAAAATGATTTTATATCTAGAGGAATCATTTGGAGGAAAATAAAAGTTTGAGAAGTTCAAGATTAACAACATAATATTGAACATATGGAGGTAGATAAGGAATAAGAGGAACCAAAAACTTTTGTGGAATCTCAAATCCCTATCATATCACAAGAACATCAAAGGTATAGTGAGACACGTATTGAACTAGAGAGACAAGGATTTATTGTGACTCAAGAGGATGATGTGTTGGTAATCTAAGAAGATGATCCAACTACCTACAATAATGCAATTGAGGGACTAGATTCTAAGAATTGGCTTCAGGCCATGAGATATGCAATGGATTCCATGTATACCAACAAAATATGGACTTTGTTGGGTCCACATGATGGGGTAGAACCCATAGAGGCAAATGGGTCTTCTGGAAGAAGATTAAAATAGATGGTAATGTGCAAACCTATAAATCTATATTAGTTGCAAAAGGTTCTAGATAAGTTCAAGGTGTTGACTATGATGAAACCTTCTCATATGTTGCCATGGTTATATCCATTAGGATCATTCTTGCCATTGTAGCTTATCACGACTATGAGATTTGGATAATAGACGATAATTTTTTTTTAATAGGATTTTCTGGAGGGTTTTTACATGACACAACTCAAAGGTTTTATCACTTCAAGGAAGTCAATAAAGTATGTAAGCTACAAATGTCAAGTTACTGATTGAAGAAAGCATCTCAAAGCTAGAATCTTCATTTTGATGTGACAGTCAAAAAGTTTGTCCTTATTCAAATCAAGATGAACCTTGTGTCTACATGAGGGTTAGTGGGAGGACAATTGTATTTCTCATGTTGTATGTGGATGTCATACTATTGATGGGAAATGACATATTCACTCTATAATTGATTAAAACATGTATGGGAAACACCTTCTCAATGAAGGACTTGGGCAAATGCATCCTATATTCTAGGAATCAAGATCTATAGTGATAGATATAGACGGCTTCTTGGCCTAAGACAAAGTATATACATTGACAAAGTACTAAAGAGGTTCATCATGCATAATTATAAGAGAGGAGACTTACCATTATCTTATGGAATAAGTCTCTCTAGAAACCAATGTCCCATCTCTTTTGTAGAGTGGTCACACATGAGTAACATTCCATATTCTTTGAAAATTGGATCTATCATGTTTGCAATGATATGTACGCACCTAGATGTCTCATATGATTTGAGCATGAGGAGAATGTACCAGTTGGATCTAGATGATGGTCACTAGATAGTAGTAAAGAAAATCCTTAAGTACTTGAAAAAAACTAAGGAACAATTCCTAATTTATTGAGGTGAGGAAGAGTTAGTTATAAAACGTTACACTAAAGAAAGCTTCCAAACTGACAAGTATAATTATAGTTTGCAATCCGGAATTGTGCTTTTCCCTATATGGTAACATTTGTAAGCTTGAAAATTTCCAAGCATGAGTTTGTGGTTAATTCTACAATAGTGGTTGAGCATTGTGTTGCCTCGAATGCACCAAAGGAAGCTAGTTTGGATCAAGAAGTTCATTAGTGAACTTGTAGTGGTTCCATCCATTTAAGATGTAATAGAGATTTAGTGCGACAACAATGGAGCTATAGCACAAGATAATCAACCCATCTCACATCAGCATTCCCAGTAATACTCAGACATTACAGTCTCATATGTGAGATTGTACTGTGAGGATAGATAGAACTTTGCAGAGTACCAACTGATAGAAACATTATTGATCCTCTAAATAAAGAAAGTTCATGGCAGAACATGATGGTCATTTAGATCTATTGGACTTAAGTTCATGAGTGATTGACGCTAGTGCAAGTGGAGACTGTTGGTGATACGCATTAAGAGCCATTAGACGATTGTAAAAGAGATATGGGTACTTGATTTTATTATTAATAAAAGGCCATTCCACTTATTATGGTTGTTTAGATTTGAGATAATGAATAAGCCTGATAATGTCCTAAGAGTTTTTTAACTCGATGAAATGTGGTTTGGTGTTGAGGACCTAAACATGAGATTATATGTATAATAAGAGTACTCATTCTTGTTTGGTCTCTAGTATGTTACTATTATGGATAGTATAGGATAACAATAGTACATAAGAGCCGACAAGGAGTGGCTCAAGTGGTCAATCACGGTGTCTCCTCATGAAGGGACCTGGGTTCGAATCCCAGTTGCTGCCTTAATTTACAACCCTCCCAGGCATTCGGCCTCCGCCACGGGTGTGGGAGAGGGGGGGGGGCAAATATTTCTCTCTTAATCCCAACAATAGTACATAAGACTAGCATTTTTGGTGACTGATGACTATGCCTCTTTAGTCATCATATTGGATACTGACTCATATGCATGGGTACTTTTTAGAGAACACATTGTACATGACAGACCCACCTTAATATTTACATATGGAAGTCGTGTAATGACATACCAAAGACATATTTCAATGTGACATGGTGACTATGATCCTTAGACCTAAATTCACTACACTAGCACATGTTGTCTATGTACTTTGACACTAGACCAACCTTATATGAAATACAAGTTTCCAAAAAGATAGTGATTGGGTACACTATGACACATGGGGTATGTTGTGAGTGATCTAGATAAAATTTGTCCCTTCTTTGGAGTGATATCCCCAATCACTTGATAAGTGAGACTATGAAATGCATGTCCATTCTCACATGAGTCAATATATAATATTGAACTTACATTATTTCAAATAGTCTACACTAGTTCAAGGAACACATGTTTGATGATTAAGAGGATGACATTCCAAGCCTCGAGTGCAATCTATATATCAATGACAATGGGATTATATGGTCGTGTCAGCATTGATAACTTTACATTTTGTAGTTGTTCTCCAACTCATTCCTTTTTCTTGAGTTGAAATGATGTGTGGCTAGACACCAACCTTTACTTGATGTAAAAAAGTATAATTACCTAATGGCTAGGATAACATCATTACCAACGTAATTAGAACTTCACAAATAAACATATGATTAGGATGGTTCTAAATCATAAACATGTTGATTTATCCTATGATAGCTGACCAGAACGTCTAATCGGTAAATCACATTAGTTCGGTCAATAGATCAATTGATTGCCAATTGATTGATTGAGATTTCCACTAGAGACGTATGATTAGGAAGTTGGTTCAACTGATTGGGCAATCACAATGTTATAATAAAAATGTAAAAAGGAAAAGTCAAATCTAGATCTAGACCATCATGATAAGTCTATTAGCTAATGTGATTGGTCGATCAGGGGATGTGATTGGGCAATCACAAAGCAGTCTAAGTGTTCAATGCTAAATTTGTGTTTAAGATTGGAATTAGGTTGTAATATGTTAATGACTCTCCTATATGAAGGGGGCACATCCCTAAGGGTTAGACAACTCTTTTGAGACAACTTGTATGACAAGTTGGTCATCAAAATTCTCTCTCTCTCAGAGAGGAAGTCACCCTAAGGATTTCTTCCTAAGATAGGAGAATAAAGGGAGTTTTGGGATGCCTAGCATGTCGAAAAATCATGTTCCTCTTTGATTTGGTGACCAAAGTGGTGCACCACATTCTCCCGCATTCTACAAGATGAAAACAAATTAATGTTTGGTGCCCAATACGGATCTTCTTCTTATCTATCCAAACATCTTGGTGGTTGTTTTGGATCGAGATCTAGAGGATCGAGTTCTTTACCTACATAAGTCACATATACTTGTTGGACAAGTAGTGTGCAAAAAGGTATCACTTTATTCACTCTTATGTCTATTATTCACTGACATTTTCTAGATACAAAGAATCCAATAGCTTGGATAGAAAAAGAAAATTTATGTTACTTCATTCCACACCATTTTTCAAAACCCTACAATAATCACATGCCTCCTTTCAAGATTCTACTTGAGTATTGTGATATCTTTTGTGGAAGCATGAATTTGTAGGAGTGTAAATTTTGAGCATGCATGTTTTATCCCTTTACGTTCATCCAATTTTATAAGATGAAACTATTAAGAGAAAATGAGAAACATTAAAGAGGAAATGCAATGCATACCACCTTCCAAGAAATAACCTATCAAGCATTAAATGATTATGGAAATAACATGGCAATGTGTTGGAAAAAATAAAACTTGTTTTTGAATCTTATTTTCATTTTCTTATATTTTCTATTATTACAATAATATAAGGAAAAATAAAATAGAAACTAGGGAAAATGAAATTGAAATCAACTTGATAGAGGAAAATCAATGAAACACAAAAAAACAACTCAGATTGGTTAGAACTCTTCAATATAGTTGCTAGTCCATTTTACCAATCAAGAAACATCTATGACAAAACTAGTATAATGCACTTACAAACAAAGAAATAGATAAAGAAGTCAATGTTTCAACCTTATTTTGTAAGAAACAAAGGAACATTATAGACAATCGCTCAAATTGTATGGAAAATAGAACAAATAAAATGTTGGACTTCATATAATAAGATACATCAAGGAAAGTATGGCCATGAGATTGAGAAAGGATTAAACTAAGGAAGGTGCTAGGAACCCTTCTTTTATTGGAAGTTGGTTTGTCACATGTAAACTTTATTTTCTAAAAAAGATCATTTTTACTACAGTTTTGAGTAAAAAAATGATAAAACAAAAAATAAGTAGGTGAGTTATTATGGCCTTATGATGACTATGGAACCTTTTTTTCATCATCCTTGAAAACCTCTATTGTATTAAGGATACCAATTTCCTTAGGACACTATTAAGATCCAAGTGAGAAATCTCTACACAAAACAAGACTACTCAAAACTAAAATGTCAATCAAACACTATTAACCATATCACAAAAAAAGGTACATAATTTAAAATGAATAAAAACTTCAAACATTCTATATAAAAACTTGCACAAATGTCCTAACTTCACATATATTTATATCAAGTAACTTTATATGAGTACGTAGGTGTCATTCCCAACCTATATCTAAATGATATTTGTCAAATAATTACAACATTTATATATTACATGGCATAAAACCAAAAATGTGAGTCATCATACATCACAAAAAAATCCCCCTCTATTGACCTGAGAGTACATGCATGACTCTAGGGCTCTAACTAGTGTCACACCAATCCTAATCTCTATTGGTCTTCAAACTAAGGCCTCACAACCAAAGTTCTGATCGTGTTGTTGCTCACCTAAAAGGTGTGGAAACATGTGTGGTGAGACCCCATGTCCCAGTGATATGATGTAACAGTTGATAACATTTGTTACTTACAAACAATATATGCAACTAAATCAATTTTAATATATAGTATAATAGGTTGGAGAACTAATCAGACTCTATGAAGTGAACATGTATATATAAAGGTATAAGTACATTTAAATGAACATGTTAAAATATGAATGACATGTGATACTCGTGGGAAGAGAAAAGTAGTAGTATCATATAGTTTGATTCTTTCTATAACCCTAATAGATATATAATAGAGTTGTATTACATGTTCTGTAACCCATGTGTAGTCTGAGGCGTATCACTCAAAGTACTAGCTGACTACTACAAACCTATAATTAGCCTCGTATAAGATCAAGAATGACCAATATTCTACATATTTCTTCCCCTCAGTTAGCACATGAAAACCTTTAGTTGTAACAACAAACCAACCTACAATTAGGGGCACTATGATGATCCCACTAAACACCTGGTACATCCTCGATACAAAGGTCACGACACCAAAAACCAGGGTATACGACCCTTAAACCTAAATTATGGCCACATCCACTTTCAATCATCTACAAATGCGAGACACAACCTCAACAACTCTCTATAACCTTGGGATCCAGATAACAGAGATAAACCCTCCTACAACCAAATATACTCAATTGTATATGACTCTGAGCTCCTTCTCACTATTAAATTAGTAAAAGGATGGAAGCAATGCCTTGATTGGGAAGATTGTGATGCTAGGGTTTAGCAATCATGGAGGTCACAGAGGCAGCCATGGAGGAAGGGGTCAAGGCCACCTTAATCGCCCCCCCGGAGACACATATGACAACTACTGATGAGAATACTAATTTACATATGAAATTCAACCATGGAGTTGACAAAGATCCATCACAAAATAGCAGGAAATATTCCCATGGATAAGAGCATGTTGATGAAATAATGGGTGAGACAATTGATGCCATTGTGGAACCAAGGAAGACTTATTAGCAGGCCTCCATCGAGAAGGATAATTGCCTTCTTTCATATGTTAACTCTACATCACCAGATCTCCTAGAAAAATTTGACGTGAAAGCGGACAGGAGTGGTGTCCTCCCATCCTTCTCCATCAAGCACAAAACCATCAAGCCCCTTCTTACACCATGGCAACATGCGGTCATTGTTAAAGCTATTGGAATCCATGTTGGCTTTCGGCGCTTGTCGATAAGATCAACATCCTTAGGAAACCTATGCCGAATTTTAGAGTGATCGGTCTTGAGAATAGCTACTACATCATCCAACTTGACAATCATACTAACTATAAGAAGGAAATCATCGGCAACTCATGGATGATATTTGGAAACTACCAGTCCATATAGTCAGGGACCCCCAATTTCAGGCCATCTGAACCTATCCCAAGGAAGTAGGTGGTTTGGTTTAGTGTGGTGGATCTACCTATCTTCATCTACCAGAATCAATTTCTCAAAGACATTAGTAATGTGATTGGAAAGACCATTAAGATCGATGCAAACACCTCTAAGGAAATACAAGGAAATTTTCTTGCATTGATGTTGAGGTGGACATCACAAAGTTGGTTCTTCCTTCTATCTTCATTAATGGAGAATACTTTTGCGTTGAATATGAAAACCTCCCTCAAGTTTGCATGAGATGTAGTCATCTAGGCCAAAATGATTTAGACTACAAGCGATCCTATGGCCCATCTAAAGACCTTGCATCTACCTCTGTTCCAATCCCTATGCCAGGGGTTACTTATAAGGAGGCCATTCATAAAAAAACTAAAACTTTGTTGCTCCCAAGTGAAGGAGGATGGGACTAGAAAACATTCTAAGAAAGGTGCTAATGAAAGTCTCCACATCCTAGTGGGACAGCAAGATTACAGTCTCAGAGGATGAAGGTTAAGCTAAGGAGGATGATGACTAGGAAATAGTCATCAGTAAGAAAATCAAATAAAGGTAGTGCAAGCAGTAGACCATTAGAAATGCCAAAAAAAGGCCAAATAAGGGAGCAGACGGATAGGAGAAGCAAATCCCTAAGATACACAGTGTTGACACCACCATTAGTCTCACAGAAAATGAACTCTACCTTGGTTGTTCTAGTAACCCAACTACTGATGGAGGTCATTACCAGTTCCAATCAAGTAGCGCTACCAATCCATCAATTATGAACATGCCAATCTCCACACACCTGGGAAAGGGGGAGAGTGGATATGTGATGTTGAGGAATCATAAGATTGTCTTTCCAACGATGTGGATCCCATACATGATTTGAAATAAGGGTTGAACGCTCAATAAAGTACCACTAGAAAGGGAAATCACTCATATGGAAAGAAAGCTCATGGAGTACTTGATTTCCAAGAGAAATTGGAGGTAACTACTCCTCCAAAAGTTGAGAATATTATTACTAGAAATAAAAGGGAAGAATGGTCCATCAGGCTGTATGAGGAACTACCATCAGTGCCACCCCTTCAAAATCCTATATAATGAGTATCTACTATTAGAACGTACAAGGTTCTTCCCTTGGAAAAAAAATTCTTCTGATCAAAGAAAATAAAATATCCCATAAATTTAAAATCATGGCCATTGTAGAATTAAGATGTAATGGTGCCACAGCTTCTGCAATTATTAAAAAGCTCAGCTTCACTTCCTTACAAGGTGGAGGCCATCCGTTTCTCAGGAAGCATATGGATTTCAATGAACCATCATTTCTATAAGGTTGACATCATCCTTAGCCACTGTCAACTCATTCATTTCAAGGTAAATAACTCATGGTACCTTATTGTTGTCTATGCTAGCCCCAATCCTACTAAGTGCAAGTTCTTGTGGGAACAACTAGAGGAATTAGTCCTTGGCATCCATGATGCATGGGTTTCATGGGGGATTCCAATACCATGGTCAATATCAATGGAAAGAAAGGGGGAAAATACTTTGATAAATACTCATGTTTCAGGTTCAATGACACTCTCCTAAACACTGAGCTCGTTGATTTGAGATCTCCCTTCACTTTCAAATGACTTAATATATTTGAGAAACTTGATCGGGTTGTTGCAAATGATCAATGTCTCAACTATCTTATTCTACATTAGTCACAGTGCTGCTAAGATTATACTCTAATCACAAACTAATCCTGCTCTCCTTTGGGAGTAAAGAGTGTCGGTGTCATATCTTTAGAACCAAGGATAGTTGGAAATTAATACCTGAATTCCATTTTGAACACCTTCCAAGATGGGCGGACGACAAGACCTTCCAGGATGTGCTCCAAGACATTAAGTCCATTGCTAGAAAATGGGAATCCCAACATATTTTCAAACAACAAAAGGCGAGCAAACTCTTCTTGTGCACAACAATGGATGTCAGATATCTACTCAAATTCTCAGTTCTCCGCATTTGGATGACCCTTATACATATCTATAGGAAAGGTACCACCAAATCCTTTCAAAGGAAGAAGTAGACTAGCAGATGTATGCTCATATTGACTGGACATAGGTGGTGGTGAAAACACCAGATTCTACCAGTCTTATGCCAAGTTTGGGAGACACTACAACAAAATCACATGTTTGAAGAATGTTGTTGATGTGTGATATTGATGAAGTCAAGGTCCTACTTTACTTCTACTTCAAAGACATGATGGCCATGAAACAACCATCAAACCTCAGCCGCATTCAAAACTACACTAGTGCCTTCCCTGGTGTCAACCCTGATAGTTATGACCATCTATAGAACATCCCTTCCGTACACAAAATACATCAAGTCATCTCCAAGATGGTGTCCCTAGAGGCATCTGGACCAAATGGGGTCTACACTAACTTTATTCAAACCAATTGGAAGAATCTTGAGCCTTCCATTATCAGCACAATTTTTTATTCCTTCACACATGAAGTGATCGGTCCCTCTATGGTGGATTCATATGTGGTGCTTATGTCAAAGACTAATGTAGCCCAGAAATGCAGTGACTTTTGACCCATTTTGATTGTGGAATGCATCAAACCATACCTTGATGGTTGGATCGCCCCGACCCAATCCAACTTCATTCCAGGATGAAGGATTAATGATAATGTCATCCTTGTGCAAAAAGTTATACACTCAATGTGAAGTTAGACAAGGCAACCAAGAAAAATATTATGTGTATCAAACTAGATCTCGCCAAGGCCTTTGATTGTATGAATTGGGACTTCATCCATGATACTCCCAAACAGACATGCATACCTAATAAATTTTGCAACCCCATCATGAAAATTATTACAAGAGGCTCTACCTCCATTATTTGGGAAGGCAACCCTCTTCCATCATTCAAAGTAACTCAAGGAGTAAGACAAGGTGATCAGATCAGTCCATACATTTTTTTAATGTGTATGGAAAGGTTGAGTAAGGCAATCACAATTGTTGTCACAGCCGATGAGTGGAAGTCCATGATGCCTTCAGAGGGGGAGTTAAACTTTCTCATGTATTTTGGTAGATGAAATCCTCCTTATAGGGGAGGCATCTCCATCATAAGAGAGTACTATCTCGGGCATCTTGAAAGCATTCTCTAAAGCATCAGGCCAGCTTGTTTCAAAAGAAAAATTATACTACTTCTCACATAGCACAATAGGTTTGAACGCTTTCTCCATTAGTATAAAGCTTGGTTTCAAAACAATTGATGATCTCAACAAGTATCTTGGTGTGCACATTCTCTTCCACCACTTGAACAAATCCACACATAGTCACATTATTATGAATATATAGAAACACCTCAATAGCTGGATCATGCACCACCTATCATTGGCTGGCCGGATCACCCTGGAGAAATCTATTCTTTAAGAAATTCCTACATACAATATGAAGTCCATTAAACTCTCACCACAATTATCTGATGATATCAACAAACTCATTAGAAACTTCATCACATATGGCTATGGCAAGAATAGAAAGCTCTCACAAGTAGCCTGGAGGAAAGTATTATTAAACAAGGATATTGGACCAGAACAATGATTTGATGTAAAAGAATGTCTGGGTTTTCCTCAATGAACCCTCGAAGCTATGGGTGCAGGTAATGAAGGATACATATGTTGAGGCAATTCCTTTGTGAAATGGACCTCCTCCTCGGCATGGAGTTTCATTAAATGGCACGTTCATGATATCAAGTCTCTATGTCACAAAGTAATGGTGTTGCAACTATGTCTAGAATGATAAGTGGATTGGAGATAAGTCTGTTATGGACTACGACCCCAATTGGACTGCCCTTGATGGGATCCAAGACCTCACTATAGTTCAATGGCACTTAGTGATGGGGAGAGGGATTGGAAATTCATCCATAGTCACCTACATCAAGATACTTGGATTAAAATTGCATCTACTCCTGCATTAGTTTCATCCACAAGACACTTGTTCATGGGCTTTAGAATCTCTAGGGGAGTTTCCATCTCACTTTGCATATAGAAGGACACATAAAGATATAGAAGTGACCACTAGAAATGAATATGGAAGGACAAACTTCCTAAGCGGATGAAGGTCTTCCTTGGGTTGCACCAACATAAAGCTTTGTTGATTAATGCATAGAAATAGCACCACCACATTGAGATCATTTAAATATGTAGTGTTTGTAATAATGCCAGAGACACCCTACTACATGTTCTATGATATTGTCCCATAAGTAAGGCCATTTAGAACCTGCTACCAGTTGACAATAGTCACCTCATTCTTGATGAAGACGGGTAGTTATCCCTCATTAGTATTTCACATGATACTAGTGTTGAAGCTCATACACTATGGGTCGTTTCCTGCTGGCACATCTCACATTGTCAAAACAACTTCATTCACTAATTCACCACACAACCAACTTGTACTCAACCTACTTTCATCTCATGCAGGACCTACATGGTTGTGAGTCTGCTCGTGCCATAATGTAAATGGGGGCCACATGTGGAAGCTTGTATATAGCATATGCATGAGAAGAATGTTTATCTCTTTGTTGATGTTGCTTCTCAACACCTGATACATAGAGATTCCACTGGCCTTCATGCAATCAACAACAAGGGTGTTTCCCTTCTAGGAAAGGGTACTCTTATTGTTGCTAACTCGATACTCAAGGATGAGATTCATACCATTCCACAAGCCCTAGAAGCTTGCAAGGGTAATACATGGACTCCCTATTGTGTTTTATATGATTCCCAATAGGCCATAGCCATTCTTAGCAGGCCCAACAAAATATCCTCCAAGGTTGAACTATTTTCTTAGAAAGCAGAATCTCTCACAAATGGTGAATTTGCATGTAATGTCCACTACATTATCTACAAACTCAATGCCCCAACAGACCAAATCGCCAAGCATACATTTAGTCTTTAATTCACCCTGCAACTTTCATTCTATTCTACCTGGTTGGCTAGCTTATAACCCAGGTCTATTGTATGTTTGATTTTCTCTACACTACAGTGTAGAATAAATAAAAGCTAGTCTCTAGTAGTTCAAAACAAAATTGGTAAAAGGATTACTCATTTCACTATTCTTCAAGTTCTGACACTACGATAGTTCTACGCTCACAGGACACTACATGATTAAGGTTACACTTGATTAATAAATCCAACAAAATGGTTTTGACTGCTTTCATCAATCCAGTTACATACAAAGAACTTAGATGTATTTGTGAAATAAATCATGTATTGATACTCCAGAAGATATCGTGTATAAAAAAAATCCATGTTACTCCATCATGGTATACTTGTCCATCCTTGGCCATAAATAGGACCAAACCTCAATTAGGGATCATAAAATCCCAATTTTGTCATTTAGACAACAATTATAATAACTCCCATAGGAGACTCATTATTAAGTAAAATGTCTCACATACCTTAACAAAGAATAAACAAGATAGAATATAATTGTTCAACTTAGAAATCCATCTTATGTAGAAGATATACTCTTTCCAAATATTAGACAAATATATTTTCAAAACCTAACATGGATAAGAAACCTTCAATACTAGAATCTCATTCAATCGTCATTAGTTCTTGCATGCTTAAGAAGAAATACTAGATGCATAGTAATAAATGTAATTAGAGTTTAAAATAGGCTTAAAAGTTTGTATCACCATCTAAGACATGCAAAATTGTGTGTAATGAATCGTCTTTTAGCATATTACAGATTTTTAGAGCAAGATTAATATTATGCATGTCATAAGTAGGCAATAAATGTGTCAAAAGTTATGTCACTCATCTTAGGGTGAAGTAAACAAATTATAAGAAGGAAAACATGAAGAAATGTGTCTGATCAGTTGATCATATTGATTGGTTCAATAAACAATTGATTGTCCATTTATAGATTGAAATTTCCACTGGAAACGTGCTCGGGCGATCATGCCAACTTACTAGCTGATTTCAATGTTATAGGGAAAGTTTGAAATTGAAAAACAAGTCAGATCTAGAGTTGCATTATTGTGATTGGTCAATCAGATAATGTGACCGGTTGATCATGGTTTGTGATTAGGTAATTAAAAGATGTGATCGGTCAATCAAAAATCTAGTCTGTGTTTTTAGCACTAAACTTTTTTAAGATTGGTATTAGGAAAGGGATTGGACTTAAGTTTTTCCAAACCCTTGACTATCCAATATAAAGGGGTGCATCCTGATGAGGGTTACACAACTCTTTTCAGAAAACTTGTGAGAAGCGTTGTCCTTCAAACTTCTCTCTCTTAGAGAGGAATTCACCCTTAAGATTTGTTACCCAAGATAGGAGAAGAAAGGGAGTTCCAACACATCTAGCACATCAACAACCTATGTTCCACTTCATTTGGTGACTATGGTGGTGAACCATGTTCTCCCTCATCTATGTCGATGAAATAGAGTTGAGACACACATGTGGAGGCTTGGAGAACATGTTCTACAACACATAATATGTTTCTACTTGTTGTACAAGGAGTGTGTGCAAAGGTATCACCTTTATCCCATATTATATCTTTTATTCACAATGGTTTATAGATGTGATCGATCCAATGGCTTAGACAGAGACAAAAATTTCGCGATTCTATTGCACCCCCTTCCCTAATACCTAATAGTGGTATTAGATCCAATGTCATATGCTTCTAAAGCTATTATGGGTTTCAAACCACAAATATTTTTTTGGATGAGTACATGGGAAACATTTTAAACATAAACACCTAATATCATATGTGATATGCATTACACATATACCAATGTGACACCTTGCAAATTGGTTTTGTTTGGTGTATGTTGACATGGAAATTAGATTGTCTTGGTCTAATCAGTAACATGTAATATTGTTGTTTTGATTTTGAACAAACATCATGTAACATGTATATGGCTTGCATGCCATGACTCTCTCTATTCATTCTCCATGTAATTTGAATTATGCAATTAGAATAAGATGATACAAAAGCATCATTTATGGACCATGCTGGAGAGGGGGAGACGATTAAAAGACCACACTGAAGAATTTTATTATCGGCGTTGTGTGCATGTGTAGATTTCCTAGTTTTATTGTTAAATTGATGCTTGAAATTTTCTGAACTAGTCACAGAGTTTTGTTGTTGCTGGTGAAAATGAAATGAGAAACTCATTAACACCTAACTCAATCGATTTTTTATCAAGAAAATATAAAGCAGATAATCTTAGGACAGCCACATTATTTTTGTAATCATCCAAGGGCAGTGATCATAATTGAAACCCAATGCGTAACAAATAAATGCAGAAAAAGCTATACTCTACCACACCCCTTTTTAGCAAAATTCCAAGGTATGCATTTATAAATTAGATAGCTACTTTTCCCTTTAATCATCATTATCATCTGATTCTTGAGACTCTTCACTTGCCAAAAGAGAGGCTGCCCAGCTGGGTGTCCCTTCTTGGGCATCATCATCATCACCATTTTCTTCTCTTCCACTGTCATAGTTTCTGACATAGTCATTGATTATCAACTGAGAGGTTTGCCAGATGGGTGTTTGTTCATCGTCATCATTGTCTTCTTCTTTTTCACTGTCATCTTTTTGACGTTCTTCATCACCGTCCTCGTCATCATCTTCTTCTTTGTCACTGCCATTGTTTTGATATTCTTCATCGTCGTCATCGTCATATTCTTCTTCTTTATTTCCAGAGTAGTCATTAGTTGCTTTTGGTTTGCAGTAGAAATAGTATGCGACAACAGGATCACCCAGACTGTGCTCCATAGCGAACGTCGATGTGCTAAAGTTGGACCTTTGCTGCGCGGCCTTCATGTTTAGATCCCGATTGCTCTGCTCGAATACAATGATCTCGTAGCGGCGGATCCCCCCTTCCGGGTCATTGCCGGGACTTTGGTAAGGCAAAACTGTTCTCCCTGTATGAAGTTGTATAAGAATCTTCTAATAAATGTCATTGATAGTTGTATACAAAGACAAATAATACAAAGAGAAAAACGAAAAAACTCCATGGAAAATCTTTAGAACATTGAATCCTATTGAGGACCAGATATTCCTGTAAGATGATGTCTGAAATTAGGCAGTTGCAGTGTTGCTCAGAAAAGTAGGGTGACAACGCCTCCGTCACTGGTGGAGCCAATATAACAACTATCCTCCTCGAAAAAGGATCTGATGTGAATTGCATATATGATTATACTATGTCTGGTTTGTTTTATTTTCCAATAATGTCGTGTTAAGATGTTCCCAAGAATAACCTAAAGTTTGTCTATGAGGATTACTACATTCTGTTAAAGTATGGACCTTAACAACTTGTTGGCCTAACATGGCGGGTCGGTCAAAGGGCAGGATAACTCACAAGCAATAAATCGCTAACCCCCATCTACCATTTAACCACATCATGGAACACAATATGCATGCATGTAATACCTGCAACAGGTTCTTTGCCATCAGTACTCCCCGGAATATTGGCCACAATCCTAATGTAAATTCAGAGAAAGAAAAAGAACTCAAAACTCTATTTTTGATGAATAGTTCGTGCTTTGCATGGATCTGTAAATAGTAGCAAGAAGAAGATAAAGAAAAGGTGAACTGAGAAATAGTCGAACTATATGGACTTTGGATTTGCAACGCACCAGTGAGGCCATTCTTCTTGGTACTCATTTGGTGAACCAACGTCAGTCATTACCTGTAACCGGAAATTAACCAGAAATCACAAAAATACAGAAATGGAAAAAGGAAGTGAACTGATTCTGTAATAAAGATTATATTAACGCTAATAGCAACAATTGCGGTCGACAATGCTTTTCTTGCTATTACCAAGTCTGAATCAGTGGATAAATGTCAAGAAAGAACATATATTTACGTACCAAGGTAAAACGGTCATCTGAGCCACCCCCAATATAGATCATCGGTTCATCTTTTGCATCCTTGTACTCCCAGTACGAGCCATTCGTAATAATTTTGGTATTGTATCGTACAAACAGGGGCAGTGACCCGCGGACAGGGCCACATATACACTCCTCCAAATCCATCGACGTCTTGTGATGTACGAGTTGTGTTTTTTGTGTTATATGGGCTTGGTCGTGGTATTTATAGGAGACAAGTTTGAATAAGCAACACTTGAATGAACTTTTAAATAGAGTAGAAGTCAAAGCACTACTATATCCAGTAGCATGAGTTCAACATTTGGTAGAGAGGAGTGCGAAAATAGAGTAGTCTCAAGCTTTAAGAACATAAAATACAATTTGGATTGAAGTAGTCTCAAGCTTTAAGAACATAAAATACAATTTGGATTAATTTTTATTCATAGATTGCAATTTGAACAAATCTATTTCTGGCTAGCTACATAATGGAGAAAAGAAATGAACCTAATTTCAATAAATGCGATGCATCTAGCCAAACACAAACTATCATGCTAAAAGTTACTATAATGTACTAATTAATTGTTGATTTTTAATTGTATAAATAAAAATTCTTTCCAAAAGAAGGCATTTTGCAAGATAGACGCAATAGAAAAGAGTACTTAGCTTGGTTGGTTCATCAACTACCGGCCAAAGATTCCATGCACAATTGGTGCACTAGGGAGAGTGGTCAAACTTCTTCACGAGGATGTGAAGACTTAGACTTGTCAGGCTAGATTAAAATTCCTGGGCGTCCACAAGTTGATCCGTTTAAGTTGGGTTTGAATGATGATATTTTTCACATGTAAGAAATCAACCAAATTCATGGCCATTCTTTTAGTTAGCGAGAACTCAATTAACTATATAAACATATTAATATCAATATATTGCCTGTATGACTCTTAATACATGCCGAATTGACACTTCTATAAAGAGGCTAAATGACAGATAGGTAATGTATACAATGTATAAAGACAAAACAAAGATCAAAATTGATATGTTTGGTTGATTTTTTATGCTAATGAAAATAAATAGTTATATTCTTCATTGTTGTTTATGTTTATGAACATATAATCTATTGCATGTTTTATATTCAGTCACATCAGTTTTATTCTTTATATTCCTTGTGTTGTAGATAACCATGAGAATTTTCTATGCAAATAATAAGTAATGTTTAAATGAAAAAATATAGTGGTTTTACATAGATATATTATACCATTTGTCTCATCTATATCATTTGATTTTCAATTTATATTATAGTAATTGGTTATCTCTACCTTACAATATTATATTATAAAAATATCTTATACTACATTGTGTTTGACATTAAAAACATTGGATTATTTCTCCCAATATCTAATATTTTTACTAGAACTTATTAATGAGGCATTCTACTTTTTGTTATAGACAGGTAACTAGCAACATCTTTTTTATTGTAGACATACTACATGTACACCAGAGGGTGGACCCCGAACCTATTGAGTTGGGTTGAGCATAGTATTAATCCACCCGTTTAACATTGCGTCTTTTTTTATATGCACCCGCAATATCTAAACCCATAATGAACCAACTCAAATCCGACCCACCCACCCATTTGGTAGATCTATGAAGACCATAGGACTCTTTTAGCATCATCAAATAGAGAAAAAAAGAGAGAAAAAAATGGGGCCTACTTGTTTTTGTGGTTGGTCAGGGAGTGGGTGAAGTTAGTAGACAAAGGTCGTGAAACTGAAATTGATGAAATTCTAGTTATACTTGACAACGAGATCAAGATTGCATAGGAGCATGGTATCCCTCTGATGGGGGTTGGGATATAAAAGGTATTTTAATGAATTAGAAATACTAATATGCTAGTAATGAAGATCTCTATAGAAATTATTTCACATAGCATTACGAGGATAAAAACTCAAAACTAAATAGCTTCCTTGTATGACATGGGGAGAGAAATCTTTCTTTCTTAATCCCATATATATATATATATATATATATATATATAGAGAGAGAGAGAGAGAGAGTCAGGCTAGAATACACTCGAGTGTACGGATCGCACGAATACACTCAAGTGTGTTTGAATATCAAGACTATTTTTTGCAAAATGTAAACCGTTGATCTTCACCGTCATACTATAACTAGTCTACATACAAATTTTGAGCCCATTTGGATGAGTGTAAGTCACTCATCCAAGGGCAACAAAATCGACGCGTGAAACTAATTTGAAATGCATAATTTTTACGGTCTTCATAACATGAGCTATACATATCCAAATGTGCTCAAATTTTGTGTATGAGTTGTTCACGAGATGTTTAAGAAGATCAACGGATTATATTTTAAAAAAAAGTATTGCATCATGAAAAACTACTTGAGTGTATTCCGCTTCGGATACACTCGAGTGTATTCTAGCCTAACTCCCTATCTCTCTCTCTCTCTCTCTCTCTCTCTATATATATATATATATATATATATATATATATATATATATATATATATATATATATATATATATATATAGTCAAGCTAGAATACACTCGAGTGTACAGATCACACGAATACACTCAAGTGTGTTTGTATATCAAGACTAGTTTTTGCAAAATGTAAACCGTTGATCTTCACCGTCATACCATAACTAGGCTACATACAAATTTTGAGCCCATTTGGATGAGTGTAAGTCACTCATCCAAGGGCAACAAAATCAACGCGTGAAACTAATTTGAAATGTATAATTTTTGCGGTCTTCATAACATGATCTATACATATCCAAATGTGCTCAAATGTTGCGTATGAGTTGTTCACGAGATGTTTAAGAATATCAATGGATTAGATTTTCAAAAAAAAATATTATATCATGAAAAACTACTTGAGTGTATTCCGCTCCGGATACTCGAGTGTATTCTAGCCTGACTCTCTCTCTATCTCTCTCTCTCTCTCTCTCTCTCTCTATATATATATATATATATATATATATATATATATATATATATATGTTAGGAAGTGTGTACCGACCGGTACATGTAACTTACGTGTACCGACCATTAAAATAACACATGTGGAGTATGTTGATAAAATCCAACCATATGGATTGATTCAACACTATATAGATTAGACGTGTTTAAAAAATTATAACCACATCACATATAGATCATGAGATATAACAGTAAATCATTCAATGGTTTATGCAATTTCTGCAACTTACCGTTGATCAGAAAATACACATTTTCTTTCTTTTATTTATCTATGAATATCAATTTGTGTTGATTTTTTGTATACATCTTATCTAAGGTGTATACTTTACATCTATAAGGTTGGATTATTCATTATAATTGTACAATCGCCATAAATGAAGGTGGGTACATGTAAGCTACATGTACTCGGGTACACAATTCTTTTAGCCATATATATATATATATATATATATATATATATATATATATATATATATATATATATATATATATGATGACAAGGAGTGGCTCAGGTAGTCAAACATGATGTCCCATATTAAAGAGACCCATGTTCAAATCATAGTTTTCACTTTGATTTACCACCCTCCCAGGCGTTCAACCTCTGCCACGAGTGTGGGAGAGGAGGGAGAAATCTTTCTCTCTTAATCCCATATATATACATATATACACATATATTTATACATATACATATATACAGACATATATATGTATACACACACACACACACACACATATATATATATACATATATATACACACATATATATATACACACACACAGATATATATATATATATATGCATATATACATATATGGATAAAAGAATTGTGTACCTGAGTACATGTACCTTACATGTACCCATTTTCATATATGATAATTACAAAATTCTATTCAATAATCTAACTTTATGGATGCGATTCATACCTCTTAGATAAGATGTGTATAAAAAATCACCGCAATCCGATATCCATACATCATTCTATTAAAGAATATGTGTATTTATTAATCAACGATTAGTTGAAAAAAGTACAGAAAGTGTCAGATGATATATTGCTATATGTCATGATCCATATGAGATATTATGATGATTTTTTAAACGCATCTAATCTATATAGTATTTAATCAATCCATATGGTTCGATTTTGTGAGCATACTCCAAATGTCTCATTTTAATGGGAGGTACACATAAGTTACATGTACTGGTCGGTAAACACTTCCTAACCCGTACACACACACACACACACACACACACACACACACACACACATATATATATATATATATATATAGATAGATACATACATACATACATACATAATATATATATATGGTCGGAAAGGGAATAACCCGGTTGGCGAATTCTATTGGTCCCCAATGAAGAGACCCGAGTTCAAAACTACACACAGAAACATGTCTTGATTTATCACCCTCCCGGACGTCCGGCCTCCTCAACGGGTTTTGGGAGAGGGGAGAGAAAACATTCTCTCTTAATCCCATACATAATATATATATGAGCCGACAAGGAGTGGCTCAAGTGGTCAAGCACAATGTCTCCTCATGACCCGGGTTCAAATTCCAGTTGCCGCCTTGATTTACCACCCTTTTGGGCGTTTGGCCTCCACGGGAATGGGAGGGGGGGAAATATTTCTTTCTTAATCCCATATATAATATACATATATGTAAATGTGTGTGTGTATATATATATATGTATATATATACATATATAGATATATGTGTATATATATACACACATATATACATATATACATACATACATACATGCATACATACATACATACATATATATACATATTTATTTATTTATTTATATATATGTGTGTGTGCGTGTGTGTATAGATATAGATATATGTATGTATGTATGTATATATATGTATAGATATAGATATATGTATGTATGTATGTTTATATATGTATAGATATAGATATATATATATATATATATATATATATAGAGAGAGAGAGAGAGAGAGTTAGGCTAGAATACACTCGAGTGTATCCGGAACGGAATACACTCGAGCGTATCCGGAACGGAATACACTCAAGTAGTTTTTCATGATGCAATATTTTTTTTGAAAATCTAATCCGTTGATCTTCTTAAACATCTCGTGAATAACTCATACGCAAAATTTGAGCACATTTGGATATGTATAACTCATGTTAAATATATATATATATATATATATATATATACTACTATAAAAAGTGGGAGTTTTTCTAATTATTTACAAAAGAGCCACTCAAACTTCTTACGACCAATCAGAAATCAGCATTTTGGAATGTTGTCCTCTCCTTCACTCAATCTCTTCTCACATTTTTTCACACTTTTTCCATTTTATTTTTCTTTTATCTCTCACCTTTTCAACTTCACCCCACGATCAACGGATGTCAAACAAAATGGCATGTTAAATTCTCTAACCGCCGTTCTAAGTTCAACTCCCGTCTACATTCAAACCCCTTAAGAAAAGGTGACGTGCATGACCACATTTATCTAAATCAAAATGCTAGATACATTTAATTCAAATTACACATTTTCCTCAACTTTTTTCATTTGGAATTGCTTTGTATCTCTCGCCTTTCCAACTTCATCTCACGTTCAACGAACAACTATTCTCATTCCCTTCATTAACACTGATATTCCGTTGCAAACTACTTAAATTTCTTCTCACTTACCCATTATGAATAGCACGAACCTGCCACAAATGCTTGAAATATCATTACAACATATTCTGAAAATAAAACTATGCGACATCAATTTTTCCCTATCAAGTGTTAATTATTATTTTGAGACGGTTAGTCCCCTCGCCTTCTTTGCAACAATCCCCCACCCTTTTTCCAATACGTCACATCTCTCTCACCCTTCCTATAATGACTTCTTTTGACCATGTCAAACTACTCCCTCTTCAATATTTTCTCTCACTTTTCCCCTATTAAGGAGTTTTTCTATATTCAAAATTTAATCACATATTATCTTTCGTCACAATGTTTTCATATTATTGCACGTGTTTCCCATTTATTTCCTCTTAACAACTATGCATATCTTATCTAGCTAATCATAATCTTTATTTTAAATTGTTGCGTGTATGTTAATAATTTTTGTGTGATTTTTATTTATTTTATTAGTATTTTACTTTTTAACTCAAAATTGTCGATCCCCTTCCTCCGTTGAAACAAAATGTCCCCATCTTCTCCCTTTTATCTCCATTCTGGTAATTTCTCATCCCTCGAATGTTCTTGGTGGGCAGTTGCATCCCATGTTTCCCATCTACTACTGTAAATTTTTCCTCTCTCTCCCCATTCTGTTGGATGAGTTCTTGGCCGTTTCTGGGTTTTCCACCCACTTCCGCCAACAAATACTAGAGGAAAACAACTATTTTGCATCACTACAAATTTACCATCTTTTTCTCCTCCACTCTTTGATAACTGCACCCCATGAATATCTCAACACTCCCTACTTTTTCATTGCTTTAACTCCTCTTCACATAATCCCCATCACCACTAATTGATCATCTCCCTCTTTTTCTCTCCACCACTCATATATAAGGACTCACATATAACTACGCCCAACAATATCTCAATATTCCTACTTTACTTCCTCTTTCCATAATACCATCACAACATTACATCAAAAGAGATTCATAAGTTAGAAAGTGTCGACTTCAATAGTCACCATGATGGCCCATTGGCGTGGGTATATCTTTATCCACCTAAGCATTTATTTGCCCCTCCTCTGATTGACAACACCAGATTCGAAATTGTTGTTGTTGTAGTTGTTCGACCTCTAACAACATCATATTCAGCAGTGGAATTGACCTGTGAATGTTTTTCAACCAAAGATTCCACCCTTATTTCTACGATCTCTAAGAGTGAGCTATAAGATTTTTATATGCTTAAAGGTGGGTAGATGCGTATGATATACCCATGGCGCAGACTTGAGATTACCCAACTTGTATGGCAGTGAAGAAGACCACAATGGTGGATTGATTATGAGGTACGATACCGTCAAACTGTTTTATTTCTACTCCATCTCTTTCACCATGACGCATTAGTTTTAAATTGAAAATATGTGTGTCAAACTTATTTTTATTTTTGCTCCATCTCAATTTTCATGACACATTAGTTTAAGATGTCCCATACTAAGTGGTAACTGATTATCTTCGTACATTAAACTTTAAGCATTTTCCTAGCTTTTCTATCCACGTTAATCATTTTTATATTACACTACCTTGATTCGAGTTTATCATTAATTATCTATTGGTGCCTATTTAAACTATCTTAAGCACTCCCATTGTGGAATAGACTGTGTGAAGACAGTATCGTCCGACCCCGGTAATTCACTTTAATGGTTCACATTGGAGTTCATGTTTACTTTCTTGAAACATAGGCTCTTATTTTTGCCTTTATTATTGTGGTAGTGGTAGTTTAGAGTAGAATCTTGCTCTGATGCACAATACCATTCTTTCAATTTCCAGATGCCTAAGGTCACTCTTCTTTTTAAACCTACATAAACATGCATTTTTCCTGCATAATTTAAATATATAATTGGTCTTGATGCTTGTGTTGTGTTTTTGTTGATTTTTTATTGCCCAATCAGATTTGATACTTGTCGCAGTGTAAATGTGAAATACATATAGCGGAGTATCCCAATGAGGTCATTTCATTGAGAACAAGGTCCCCTTAACTATTAGGGATTCATTTATACATGACCTTCCTTCAGGTTTCAGGATCTCATCAGCTCTAAATACCATGAACTGGCCACCCTCCTCAATGTCAGGACGTTGATCCTGAGTTCATCAACGAAAAGTGAAAATTTGTGAGTCTACAGACCCAATCCTGCTCACAAGATCCATCCAGGCTAAGAGCATGAGTGGAGGTAGAGCTCTTAAAGTTGGTCTTTTCCATTGAACTAGGAGAGCTTTCCTGCCGAGCCTACAATAGTTATGGGAGATCTCTTCTATTGCTACGGAAGATGAGCAGACGAAATGAGAGAAGCGGATATAACTAATAGAAAAGGTTGGCATACTGGTTCTTAAGTGATAGAGGCTTCTTCAGGGATCGGTTTCCCTGTTGTGGCTCCCTATAGCGGCTCAATGCTGAACAGGGAATCAAAACCCACTTCTTCATGAGTTTTCATTTGGGAAGTTGTTCAAGAATATGGTGGTTGACAACGTCATTTGTAAGGCTTACTTGTGAAATAATCATGGCATAGTTCATGGTGACACCTCATCTAGGTTCATGGACCTTTTATTCCATTATGCATGGAAGGCAATATTTTTCTTTTTCAAATCACAAATGAGTGTGTTGTAATTTTTAACCTATATAAATATCTTAACCAATTTAGATGTATAAACATTGATGATAGGAATTTATATGTTCTCATTGAAAATCAATTTCTGTGTTG